>QJPP01004291.1:0-150000 GCA_003996215.1 Jaltomata sinuosa
TCTTGTTCCCTTATTTGGTAGATAGTAGCCCATTACTAACTGTCCTGGGCTACGGGGATTGGTTCACCTATTGGGGGTTGTAGGTGCCATCATGACCGAGAAATCGGGTCGTGACACATCAAAAATGGTATTCTATGTCCTTTTTCAATTTTTTCTGTAACGGCTTTAAATTTTCTGCTAGCTTAGGTATATATTCTCGTACTTGGTTAACTAATCCTAAAAAGGATTGTAGTTTCTTTTTTGTGTCAAGTGTTTCGTTCAATCCAATTATTTTTTGTACTATATGTGTTTGCATTTTTATCCCATTTTTATCTATTTGTATTCCTAGAAATTCTATTTGGTTTTTCATTATTTCTGCCTTTTCTTT
This sequence comes from Jaltomata sinuosa, assembly GCA_003996215.1. Classification (NCBI taxonomy): domain Eukaryota; kingdom Viridiplantae; phylum Streptophyta; class Magnoliopsida; order Solanales; family Solanaceae; genus Jaltomata; species Jaltomata sinuosa. Next base: position 368 of record QJPP01004291.1, read on the forward strand.
GCTTAGGCTGATTCCTGAGATTTCTATTATATGTATAAATTTTTCTAACAATCTTATATGTTCTTCTTGTGTTCTAGAGTATAGTAATATATCGTCTATATAGACTATACAATTTTCTAGTTGGTTAAAATAGTTATCCATAAAGTGTTGATATCTACCTGGTGCATTTTTATATCCAAATGGTAATACATTCCATTCATAGAATCCTTGTGGTACTGTAAAAGCTGTTAATTTTTTAGATTCATCTTCTAGTTTTAGGTGGTAAAATCCTGATTTACAGTCAAATTTACTAAAATAATTGTATCCCTGTATTTGTCTTATTTTTAATATTTTATTTGGTATTGGGTAGTTATATGTTTTGGTTTTTGCATTTAAATTTCTATAGTCTATGACCATCCTAGTTTTTCTTCTTTTTTGTTCACTATGTTTATTTACTATGAAAGCTGGGCTAGAATGTTTACTATTACTTTCTTGTATATAGTTCTTTTCTAGTAATTCATTAATATGCATCTTAAATTCTTCTAAATCATTGAAGTTATATTTTAAAGGTTTTTGGGTTATAATACTATTTTCTTCCATTAGTTCTATTTTAACTTTTTTTTTTATAGTTTTCCCATCCTTTTAATGGTTCTTCTCTATATAGTGTTTCTAATTTATCTTGTATTGTTTTTATTTTGTTTATTGAGAATATGATTAATTCTATTTTATGATCTAACTGATTTATGTTTTCTAATTTTTGGTTTATTTTTTCACTTCCTTTTATCCATTCTGTTGTTTTCCTATTTTTGTTATTAACTCTTTTTGCTCCTTCTTTGTTGTTACATGGTGTTGTGAACCACCAATGCGTTTTCGTTATAGTGTGTGGATATAGTTTTTCTAAAAAGGGCATTCCTAATAACATATCTTTCGTTGTTAATTCGTAATTATATACTTTTTCTATTGTTAGTATTTTATCCCATATTTGTATTTTTATATTTTTTGCTTTATGTGTAATCATACTTCCTTCGTTATTAAATCCTGTTACTATTATTGGTGTTTTTAGCTTTTCCCATTTTTCTTCTGGTAAGCAATTATATTTAAATATATTAGCTTCTGCTCCTGTATCTATCATTGGTGTATAATATTTATTATTATATCCTTCTACTATTATTTTTGCTAGTATATATATTTTCATTTCATAGTTTCATTTTTAAACTCTTTTTATTATTATTCTCTTATTATTATGTGTTATTATTAATTGTTTATTTTCTATACTATATGGTTTCATTTTTTCTAGCCATTTTATTCCTAATATTGTATTTTTTTCTTGGTGTATTTCAAATTTTATCTTTATTGGTATTCCTCCTATAATTATTTCCTTTTTTACTATTTCTTTAGTATTTACTAATGTTTTTGTTAGGTCTGGACATGACTGGTTTTTTACTTTTATTTTATCTTCCATAACTAATTCTTTTGTTATGTTATTTTCTTCTTGTCCTATATCTATTAATATTAAACATTTTTGTTCATTTATTACTCCCATTATATAGTATTGTTTTAGTTCCTCTTTTTGATGATTTATTAGTCTTGTAGATGATTCTTGTATTTCTGGTTCGTAATTTATACTTGTGCTTTCATATCTTCTGCTGCCTGATATTGTGCGGAATGCAGAAAGTATTAGAGAGAGAGAGAAGTAGAGAGTATGGAAGTAAGTGATGATTTATTTATGTTCAAAAGACTTCTTTATATAGAAGTCGGATAGTAACTTGGCCTTTACTATTTATTGGCCTTTACTATTTATTGGCCTTTACTATTCATATGGCTGACATACTATTCATATGGCCGACATACTATTCATATGGCCGACATACTATTTTACTACTATTCATATGGCCGACATACTATTCATATAAGATGTTTGATGAGGTGTGAGACTTCTGATATTTCGTCTTAACATGAACTCTTACGTTTTCATATTTATAACAACGTTCGCGAGATGTGCATCATCCATTGAGTCAAAACTCTTGATGTACCCTTAGAATATAATTGAACTCAAATTATGAGCATGTTGTTGGGATCGAAGCTAACAAAAAAAAGAAGCTTGAATGACGATAAGAAAGATAAATTATAAAAAAGACTCATAATATATTAAATTGATTTGGTCAATTGACATACGTATGAATGATAAAAAAAAATTATTGAGAGAATAATCTCCTCCTAAATAATATTTTGTTTGAGCACTACATTGTGAATGTTATTGTATTATTGTAAAAAGAATTATTCTCAATTTATAAAAGTCCAAAATCTTTTCCTCCAAGAAAGAGCTACCTAAATATGGAATTTTTTTATTTTTCTTCTATAAATTATTTACTTATATTAAAATAACATGAGTCCCAGATAAGCTTCCTACTTATTTTCTCATTAAAGCTTTTTTTCCCCTTGTTTTTAAAGTTTAGTACGTATTACTTGTTCTTTATTTTCCTTTTTTATTAATTTTTTTCCTTGTTTAATTTTTTATTATTAACCTTCTTTTTTCTTCTTTTTCCTTTTCTATTAAATCCTTTTTGATTACTAACTTACTTGTTTTTTCTTTTTCAATTTTATTTTTAAATAACTAAATAATAATTTTAAAAAAATAATAAATGACAATTTTGTCTATTATGAAGTGTGTGTTACACGAATATCACTCGTTGATTATTACAATACCCATGTTAAAATAATAAATTGTATTTGTATGTAGTGTGACCACTAAATAACAAACTCTATGTAGGATTAGAGTCACGAGTTAAGTTATCGAGTGTGGGTAAGTATTTACCGAGCATGAATAGAACAACTTGAGCCTTGGTGTTCTTTTTTTCAATGATTGGCTCACTTCATAACATTTGCTATAATATAAAACTACAAATCGTAATTTAGTATAAAAATTTGGAGTCTATAAAACTGAACTAAATACATGTGTATATCAATAAGTATAAAACTTTTATGTATACATAATACTCAATTATTAAGTATCATTTTAAAAGTATTTGGAGAATTTGATGTTGAGTTAAAAAGTATTACAATTATAAATAATGAAATAATTTATATCTGATTATAGTATTTATTAGGATGTATATATTTACAGCATGAACACATATATCAAAAGCATATCTAAATTGAAAAGTATATAAGATAAATCTTGAGTCTATACTTATAAACATAAAAGGACAATTTGTTATTCTTGATCAATAAAACCAATGTAATAGAAAAGGAAATTTGAAACCTGAAAATTAAATAAAAAAATTAAGTTAGAGACTCAATAACAAAAGCTACTTACAAACAAAAAAAGAATAATTTATTAATTATGATCAACAACACCAACATATTAGAAAAAAAAATTTGAAAACCTGTTGGGAAACAAAAAAAAATAGAATTGCACAAAGTATCTCACTATCTCTAATGTGAGGAATTTGAACACCTCTTCCTCGCATAAATTGCAGAATTTTGGTCTTTACATCCTTGAATGACTCATCCTATACAAATCTTTGTAAAAGTTAAATTTTTCATACATTAAACAATAGGATTTAGGATGAACATATTCTAAAAGAAATTAAATGAAAAATAAAAGAAACTCACCTTTTGGTTACCTTATGCTATTAGTTCCCCAAGTTAAAACAGGTTGTATTTCAAGAATACGATAGTTTTTTGGTTCATGGACACTTGAAATATTACAAAAAAATAAAAATATTTTAATAATAACTTCCCATAAACTTCATAGTCTTTCAATATATTTAGGAGTCTTTTCATTTATCTTTTAAAATATTTATTATAGTTATTATTTAAAATTATAAAAATAATAATATAATAATTAGAGGAAAAAGTAAAAAGACGATTTTGTCTATATGAAAGTCTTTTAATGAAGGGCAAAAAGTTCAAATCACATTATAAGGTGCTTCACACTTTTAAGATAGTATAGACTAGTTTAGCGTACGTGCGTTGCACGTATGTCTCACATCAATCAATAAAACTATACGCCATAAAATATAATTATTAAAAAGTAGCAATTGATGCTAAAATAAATACTGTATTATATTTTTTAATGATACAAATAAATAGTATACTGAAATATGTTATTGTTTTAGTATATTTTAAAATAAAAATTCTAATATTTAAGCCTTTAAATCAAATATTAAAGATAATAATTTTAGTTATACACATACGAATAATAAGAAGAAGCATTAGATAGTAACAGAACATAATTTGTAATAAAATAATACGATAATCAAGATATCAAAATAATACGATTAAACATAACCTTCACGAAAAATCCTCAAAGCCTGACCAAACATTCATCTATCACCTGTATTAATCAAAAAATAAAAAAATAAAAAAATAACAGCTAGTAACAAAACATAAACTACAATTGACGTACATATGCTCAATATTAAAAAATTAATTTTAAAAGTTATTGGAAAAATAATTTCCCCTAAATAAGACTTCATCGGAGAACTACGTTGAGGATGTAATTGTATTGTTGTATTTAAGAATGATTTTAATTTATAGAAGTCCAATATCTTTTCGTCCAAAAAAATTTAATTAAATATGGAATATTTTTATTTTTTTTCCATAAATTATTATTTCTAAATATTAGTACTAATAAGTTTTCCATTTTTCTCTTATTAAATAACCGAAAAAGGGACCAATCGTATGTAACAATGTGACAACTAAACTTTTTTTTTTCTTCATTTTTTCGTGTGATTTGGCTATTATTACTTGTTTTTCATTTTGCTTTTTTGTCATGATATTTTTATTTTACTAAAAATAATTAAATAATAAATTTTAAAAAATAAACTTAAATGTTAGGACTTTTAATATAGTTCAAATAAGGAATGATTTAAGAAGTAGAATTCTAGTCACTTTTAAAGTATTAAATATTAGAAGTTCTTACCTTTTATAAATAAGTAAATATTTAATATTTATAACTTGAATTAATTTCAAAGTCCTAAATATTATAATAATAATTAAATGATAATTATTTGAGAAAAATAGTAAAAAGACGATTTTGTCTAAAGGAGAGACTTTTAATGAAGGGCAAAAAGTTCAAATCACATTATAAGGTGCTTCACACTTTTAATATAGTATAGATATGATATAGTTTTCAAATATATAAATTTTATTTCAAAAAACTTAAAGATCTCATGTCCGAGTTCATGGTAAAAATTAAGCAGTTTGACTCTCAAAATTTGAATTGTTCCACATAAACTGGGACAAAGGGAGTAGCACAAAGTGTACAATAAAATCAATTCTTACCACAACCTTTCAATATAAAGCTTCTGTATGTCTGCATTATCTGCAAAGTTCCATGAAAAGAAGTGATTGATGAAACTCTAATATCTACACTTGCTTTCAAGGAAGAAGACGATGAAATGAAGCATATAGATTCAGACATACATAGATTTAAACAAGGAAGAAAACCTTTTGCCCAGTATAAGTTATTTGAACCGCAGTACTCATTAGAGCCAGCAGCCCCAAATCATTCAATATTGGGGCAAAAGTTCTAGATAATTTGCCCCTCCAGATCAGCACTACATTCTCATCCCTAACACAAGTATCATGAATGAAATAACATAGAATATTTGACCCTTGTATAGGAATCTTTATGCCTTTTGTCACGATCCAAAAGCTCAGATCATGATCGCACCTACTATACGCCACTAGTAGGTAAATCAAATCCATAGCCTTGAACAATAAGTAACGGGCTAATAAGAGAAATGAGATAAGATTGGAAAAGCAATAAGAAATAACGGGAAATAAGCACGGTCATGCATAAATATATAGAGAGGGAAAGAAACAAAATATACAAAAGATTCCCCCAAGACCTGGTATCAGTCAGTACAAGATCTACTACAACATAAGGGTGATAGACAGGTATAGTATATACTGAAAAATCTCTGAAAAATACAAAAGGAGATTGGTCCAGAAATAGAGGGAGATGGATCAACTCCGATCACTAAGAGCTCATCCTGTGTCTCCGATCAGCAGCACCACACGAGGACAACGTCAATGACGTTAACTTGTTTTAGGGTCTGAATCAGAAAAGATGCAGAAAAGCAGTATGAGTACTAACATATGGGGTACCCAATTGGCATCATAGACCGACTGAGCTTAAATAAGATACAAGTATAATAAGATGTGAATATATATACTAAAGGTAAAAAGAGAAGGATCAGAAAAAGTAGAACAGGTCAAAGCTAGGTTATTTAAGGAAAATAAAAGAAAGCAACTTGAAAAGCATAAAATAATAATCTAGCTACAACCTAACCAAACTCCATAAGCCCGGAAGGTACACACAATAGAAAATAAATCCAACCGGCCCTCATAAGCACAGTGGATGTAAACAACAAACAATACTAATTACCATCCAAACTTAATAGTAAGTAAATGGGAAAAAGGTACCATGATATGCCATATGAGATGAATGCAATGATAATACATATCGGACCCAAATCAGGGCTTAAATAGTAAATATGTATGTCTGGACTTAAACTAGGGCTTTAATAGTAAATATGCATGCCCAAAATTGAATCAGAGCTTAAACAGTAACTATGCATGCCCAGACTCAAACCGTGGATTAAATAGTAAATATGCATGCTCGGACTCAAATCGGGGCTTAAATAGTAAATATACATGTCTGGACTCAAATTGGGGCTTAAATAGTAAATATGCATGTCCAGACTTGAACTGGGGCTAAAATAGTCCATTTTGTTCAATAAAGCTAAAATTATTTCAAGTATTTGAAAAATCCTATTTCAAGCCGAATTTTATACAAAGAAATCAATATGCCAAAACAAAATAACAATAACACAAGTAGTAAGGTGCCAAAACCAAGCCGATGATCACTACCAAGTCCAAGCCATATCACAATAAAGAAACAAGGTCTACGTACTAAGGAAAAGATACTATCCTAGAACAGGTACTACGTGGAAGACGCCACACTAACTATAAATTCCCAAGGGAGCCTGATGTGCCGCCATTTTACGGCACTTTCGACTCCTTTAAACTAAGAACAATCGTACGTTTTCAAGCAACCGTTGTCGTTTTTGATGTTTTTATATTGTATTTTCAGGAAATGGAGACAAACATGGAAACGAAAGGAAATACGCGAAAAACGACATTCTGCCTAAGAGTGACGGCCCGTCACACATGTGATGGTCCATCACAGTGACCGTCACACCAAGGCAGCACCACTGCCTAGTGGTGACGGCCCAGGAGACAGTCCGTCAAGCCAGTGACGGTCCGTCAGCCTGGCCGTCACACCTGGGCAGTCCGCTACGCGGAATCCGGACGATTTTGGGATTTGTTTTCTAGACTCCTATAAATACCCTATGTTAGGTTTATTTTCATGATGCAATTATGCAAGTTTATTTGTTAAGCTTTTTAATATAGTTTTCCCAATAGTTTTAGGAGAGAATTGGAGAGCAAGAAACACGTTTTCCTTGTCTTGGAAACGCGTTCTTGATTTGTTCTTGAGTTGTTCTTGAGTTCTTGGTTTCTTGTTCTTGGAATACTTGAAGATGGTTTCCATTATATTGTAAGGATCTTTTCCCTTTATTATGATTTTGACTTTCTTTTCTTCTTCTTCAAGCATGATTAACTAAAACTCTCACAACTAGGGTTGTGGGAGCCATGGCAAACGTAGCAAGATAGATTCCGGGTAGCGTCGGGTTCAATATATATGTTGTCACATTGTTAATCATTCATTATGTCACGTTTTCTAGTGGTTGCAAACATTAGAACTTGCCTAGGTTTAATTTGCTTGAGTAAAGAGATTAAAACCGGAAACTTGATTAACGACGAGGATTCGAGACTACCAACTCTCGTCTTATGATTAATGCTGTAACTAGATTAATCTACTTGATGTTTAGGATTGGAATCTAAAAGCACACCTTTTCAAGTTCGAGAGAATTGAAAAGTAAATTTGTTTATTTGGTTGAGAAATATTTAGACGATACCATTAATTCAATCGCATCGTGACACGCATATAGAAAGAACCCCGTTAAGCCTAGAATCGACTTTGTTACTAACGCCATGGTAAACACTTCCCTAGTTCTCTCTCTCCTATTGATTATCATTCATACGTTAAGTGTTTGTTTTGTTTACAATTTGTTCACACAAAACCCCCCCTTTATTTACCGGAAACTATTGACCATTAGTCACATACTTCACTAAAGACTTAATTCTCACCATATTCTCAGTGGGATTCGACCCCAACCTTTGTTGGGTTCTATATTTGACTACGACCGCTTACGCTTCTTTAATTAGAGGTGTAGTTTGGGCGTTATCAAAAAAGTGGCGCCGTTGCCGGGGAATACGGTTGTTAATTAAGTCTGGTGTGTTTATTTGACTCTTAGTCATAATTTCCTGCTTTTACGTTTATTTGTTGTTTTTGTTATTGACAGGGTACATAGTTGTGCATGCCAAGTACCCGGAGCTCGGGTGAATCAATATTACCTTACGATCCCGAGCTCACTAGAACATTGAGGCGGAATATGGCCGCACAACTAGAGGCAGCAAGGCTCGCTGCAGAACTGCAGGCCCAACAAAATCTGAATGTTGGTGGTCTGCAGGATGAGATCGCACGGAATGATGAGGATCTCGACTTAGATGGAGCTGGCGCTACGGGCGCCATTGTTGTTCCACCGCTACCGCCCGGAGCCAAGTTCAACATCACTAGCACGATGGTCCAGTTGTTGAACTTGAGAGGAGTGTTCCGAGGTGTCGCTGGGGATGATCCAAACCAGCACCTAATGAATTTCGTGGGCATATGCAAGTCGTTTGAACTGCCGGGCGTGAGTCAGACAGCAATCAGGCTCAGGTTGTTTCCGTTGTCTCTGTCTGATGAGGTAGCATTGTGGTTGACAGAGCTGACCCCCGACTCTATCGCAACGTGGGGAGAGTTGAGAGGAGCTTTCCTAGAAAGGTTCTTTCCTCCCTCTCGGATGATACAGTTGAGGGATGAGATTAGCAACTTTAGGCAGCAACCGCACGAAGCACTGCACGAGACTTGGTTGCGATTCAAAAAGAAGATAACACAATGCCCGAACCATCAGTTGACCGATAACTTTTTGATGCAGACGTTCTACCAGGCACTGAATTCGGCTACCAAGCCGACGTTAGACAATGCAGCAGGTGGTGCATTCATGGGTCTCACCTTTGTTGAGGCCACAACTACTTTGGATAGGCTCACCAAAACCAACAGAGCCTGGCACACACGAGATTCAGAGGTTGCAGCTAGCACCTATACCGTTGGTATGTCAGCAGAGCAGCGTAGGAAAGAGGAGGAGCGCGACCAAGACATGGCGCATCTGAAAACGCAGTTGGATCTCCTGACAAAGCACATGTTTTCAGGAGGCATGGAGAAGGTGAAAGCCGTAGGTTCGCAAGGTAGAGTAGCCGAGGTTGAATCGAATGAGGAGGCCAACTATTTGGGGGGTTTCCAGGCCAATGGCCAGGGAAACCAAGGTCGGAACTATCAGCGAGACAACCACTATGAGAAAGGTGGCTACAAAGATCGCGACCAAGGAAATTGGAGGAACAACACCGATAGAGGTGGGTTGTATATACCCACCTGGTAATCGAGACAAAGCTGGCAACGAGGCTGAGACATCCAAACTTGAGAACATGATGGTGAAGATGCTGCTAAAGGTGGAATCGACTGACTCTGGGGTAAAGGCAATGCGGACTGAGTTATCAATATTGAGTCAGGTAGTGGAGTCACACTCAACCGCGATCAAGAACCTAGAGCAGCAAGTGGGTCACATCTCGACATCTCTAAACCCAAGGAAGACAGGTACCTTGCCGAGCGACACCACTTATCCGAGGAATGACGCAAGTTGTATGGCGATCACCACAAGAAGCGGAAAAATATTACCGGAATCACATCCGGTAATTCAAACTCAAGGTGATGTTGCGGATGATGAAGAGGCGGTAGAGGAGGAAACTCCAAAGCCCGCGGAGAAAAGCAAGGAAGCTGAAAAGCTTCCAACTATGATGCCTCGGCCACCACCTCCTTTCCCCCAACGTTTGAAGAAGAAAGCTGACGATGGTAAGTTCCTGAACTTCATGACCATGCTGAAGCAGATTTCAATAAACATACCATTGGTGGAAGCGCTGGAACAAATGCCCGGTTATGCCAAGTTCATGAAGGACTTGATTACAAAGAAGAGGTCGGTAAGTTTTGAACCGGAAGACAACCTCCACCACTGCAGCGCTATTTCTTCAAGGTCGTTGGTCAAAAAGAAGGAAGATCCAGGTGCTTTCACTGTTCCCTGTACTATCGGGAAGCTCAACTTCGGAAGAGCATTATGCCGCTAGTATCAACTTGATGCCGCTAGCAGTTTACAAACAATTGGGTTTGGGAGCTCCTAAACCGACATCCATGAAAGTGATGATGGCTGACCGTTTGGTAAAGCGACCGGTGGGAATCTTATCTGATGTGCTAGTCAAGATTGGTAAGCTTATATTCCCGGCTGACTTTGTGATCTTGGATTGCGAAGTAGATTTTGAAGTTCCCATAATCTTGGGGCGACCATTGTTAGCCACAGCAAGAGCACTGGTCGACATGGAGAGAAACGAACTGACCTTCCGATTGAACAATGAAGTGGTCAAGTTCGATGTGTCCAAAGTGATGAAGCAACCAAGTGACATAAGGGTGGTCGCGGTCATCAATGCTATTGAGGAAGCTCCCGCAGATGTGTATCTTGAGGAGAAGGGTTGTATTGAAACCCGAGCTGTTATGAGAGTAAGGTCGCGATCGCAAGAGGACGAGCAGGCAAAGGAAAGCGGTGAAGATAGATCAAGAAAACGAAAACACCGCAAGAGAATCTACAAAGAAAGAGCAAAGAAATTGTCGCGACTAGCGATGGAGCCCAAAAAGGAAGCTGGAACGCCACACTCCATCGAGTTCTCCTATTTTGGAGACCCTGGCGGTCTCCAACATCGTTCCAAAATCTGAGTCATATCGACTTCACAGGTATTCCTTTATTCTCACAGTTTTAGTTTTCATATGTATGCATTGGGGACAATGCATGAGTGTAAGTTGAGGGTGTGGGGAAACCTGTTAGTTACCACCGAGGGTTTTTGTTGCCGAGTTCTTTTCCCTCCGGTGTGCTATCTAGTAGAACCGGCATGTTTAGGTTGTTATTTTTTTTAATTTTTTTTTTAGTTTCTATAGCAAGCATGGCATTTTTTTTGTTTAAAAACGAGGCCCCTTTAAAAATTTTCTGGTTTTGTACTTATGTTGAAACAATTGACTGTCTGGATCCTCGAATGTCATTGTGTGATTATGATTAGAATGAGTATGCTTAAGCCAAGCGGTTGTTTGATAAGTGGTAGCGATATAGTTTCTTAGTGCCAAGAGCGTGTGAGATTATTGTTATAAATTCTTACTCTGTGCATGCATCTAGAACTTGCCCGGTCTATTTTGGTAAGTTCGAAGTTTGGTTGCTTAGGAAAGGATCACAGGCCCTTTTTGTGTGCAGTCCACTTAACCTAAAAGACCGTCCAAATATAAATAATCCCTTGATCCCTGTTCGAGCCATAATTGACCTTATTCTTTCAATAACCTGTCACCGTTCCTATTTAACTTTGAATCCCTATTTTGGTCCTGGTCCTTCCTTGGACATCGTGCACCTCAACGCAGGCAATCAGCCTAAGTTGAGGGTGGCTACTATAGAGGTAAACCCTGTTTTGGCCCTGGTCCTGCCATGGACATCGTGCACCTCAATGCAGGCAATCAGCTTAAGTTGAGGGTGGCTACTACAGAGGTGAATGATAAGAAAAAGAGGAGGGAGAAGATTGGTTGTGAATAGAATGAAAATTCGGGTGTGTGCCTAAGAAAAGAAAAATAAAAAGAAGTGAAAAAGATCGAAAAAGTAACAAAAAGAATTCTCAAAATAAAGAGGCCGCACCTGTAGCTAGAGAGAAGGAAATAAAAAGGTGAATAAGGATGGACAAAGTAAAGTTATGTGGTAATAAGACGTCGGTGGTTCCAAGGAGGGCTTAGTCACTAACCCCTAAATGTATCCTACCTGCACCTGAAACCTCATTACAAGCCTAAACAAGTCCTGTAGTGATCCTGAGCGGCTTTCTGAAGAACTGAAATAGAATAGTAAGGGCAAGCCTATGGTATCGCATGTGCATTGTTTGAAATCGTTTGTGAGTGTGAGCGCTTACCTAGTCCCAAATCTTGTGTGTGGGATTTCTTTGTGGTGAGGGCACCAAGATGTCTGTATTGTCTATTGATTGTTAGGATAGCTGCGCGTGTGTATGCATAATATTCTATCATATCGGAATGACATGTTTGGATCCTTTCAAGTTAGTGTTTCATACATTTGTGTGCTACGAGGGAGCTTGATTGAAAAAGATGTTGAATGACCATGAGTTGCTAGAGACACGAGTTTGTTTTCTTAGTGAGTCGTATTATTGTTTTGTGTCATGTTGCTTGAGGACAAGCGAACGTCTTAAGTTGAGGGTGTTGATGTGCCGCCATTTTACGGCACTTTCGACTCCTTTAAACTAAGAACAATCGTACGTTTTCAAGCAACCGTTGTCGTTTTTCATGTTTTTATGTTGTATTTTCAGGAAATGGAGAAAAACATAGGAAACGGAAGGAAATACGCGAAAAATGACATTCTGCCTAAGAGTGACGGCCTGAGTGACGGCCCGTCACACATGTGATGGTCCGTCACAGTGACCGTCACACCAAGGTAGCACCACTGCCTAGTGGTGACGGCCCAGGCGACGGTCCGTCAAGCCAGTGACGGTCCGTCAGCCTGGCCATCACACCTGGGCAGTCCGCTACGCGGAATCCGGATGATTTTGGGATTTGTTTTCTAACTCCTATAAATACCCTATGTTAGGTTTATTTTCATGATGCAATTATGCAAGTTTATTTGTTAAGCTTTTTAATATAGTTTTCCCAATAGTTTTAGGAGAGAATTGGAGAGCAAGAAACACGTTTTCCTTGTCTTGGAAACGCGTTATTGATTTGTTCTTGAGTTGTTCTTGAGTTCTTGGTTTCTTGTTCTTGGAATACTTGAAGATTGTTTTCATTATATTGTAAGGATCTTTTCTCTTTATTATGATTATGACTTTCCTTTCTTCTTCTTCAAGCATGATTAACTAAAACTCTCACAACTAGGGTTGTGGGAGCCATGGCAAACGTAGCAAGATAGATTCTGGGTAGCGACGGGTTCAATATATATGTTGTCACGTTGTTAATCATTCGTTATGTAACGTTTTCTAGTGGTTGCAAACATTAGAACATGCCTAGGTTTAATTTGCTTGAGTAAAGAGATTTAAAACCGGGAAACTTGATTAACGACGAGGATTCGAGACTACCAACTCTCGTCTTATGATTAATGCTGTAACTAGATTAATCTACTTGATGTTTAGGATTGAAATCTAAAGCACACCTTTTCAAGTTCGAGAGAATTGAAAAGTAAATTTGTCTATTTGGTTGAGAAATGTTTAGACGATACCATTAATTCAATCGCATCGTGACACGCATATAGAAAGAACCCCGTTAAGCCTAGACTCGACTTTGTTACTAATGCCATGGTAAACACTTCCCTAGTTCTCTCTCTCCTATTGATTATCATTCATACGTTAAGTGTTTGTTTTGTTTACGATTTGTTCACAAAAACCCCCCCTTTATTTACCGGAAACTATTGACCATTAGTCACATAATTCACTAAAGGCTTAATCTTCACCATATTCTCTGTGGGATTCGACCCCAACCTTTGTTGGGTTCTATATTTGACTACGACCGCTTACGCTTCGTTAATTTGAGGTGTAGTTTGGGCGTTATCAGAGCCCACCTAAGGAAAGAAGCTAACTAAAATTAAGCTGAGGCAACCAACTCTAATCCCAAGGATACTACAAAAATTACGCCAAGTCCTAGAGGAGATACAACCATCTAGACTAAGGATTCTAAGATTAATTCCATTCTAAGGCTTCTAACCAAGGTACGAGGATCATAAGCACCTAAATGAAGTGTATTCAAAGAACAATCTCCCACCATCCATTAGCAAATTATCATACAAATACATTAATTTAGCAAAGTCTAAAAGTAAGTAAGCCGTAATATATCTGGAGGCCGACACGCGCTCACGAACCCACTAAACCAGAGCTTTTACCCTCTGAGAAGCCTCCAATTGCTACCATGCTACCAAAATAATAATCTAAATATCAAAACAAGAAGAAAACACCCATATTGTAAATTTACACTTTGGGTTGAAAATCAAGCCAAAAAATCACTCGTGGGGCCTACTTACGGAATCCAAAAATGGACCCGCAATTATGTCCCTTGTGGGACAAGGATCACATGCTCAAAATTTGAGCAGGATCAACTCTCAATTTCAGACTCAAATCAGTCCCAAGAGTCAAGAACAAACCAAGAATTAAAATGGAGATTTATCGGAATTAGAGCCAAAAACTTATGAATTATACACGGAAGAACGATCACAGACAAGTACCAACTAACCCTAAGCTTCACCAAATGATCCCTCAGCAAATTCTTGAGCTTGGAGTTCTAATTAATGAAGAAAAACGTTTGGAAATGATTTGAAAATAGAGGAGGAGAAATATATTCTGCCAGGAAATGCCCTTCGCAAATGCGGGGAGGCCACAATGAATACGGCCTCGCGTACACGACCCTCCCCTTGTAAAGGTAAAGAGGAATCATAGTCGAGGCCTAGAGTCCTTTTTTTACAAATGCAGGCTCGCAAACGTGGACAACCCATCATGAATGGAAAGGATTAAGTTAGATGCACTAGCTGGGGAAAAACCAACAACTTCAACCAAGTTCAAAAGGACTCGAATTGACCCTCGAGATTCATTCGGAACCCCGCTCACGCAAATGAAATATCCCATCCTACCAAAAATAGCAATTCAGACTCAACAAAATTGATGAAATTCTCAACAGAGATCATTTCGATGAAAACTGGGTCCCTCACCCAAAACATCCATTTTTAAACAAAAACCAACCAATAGCCCAAAATAAGTTCGGAAGCCTTGGGACCCAAACCAAAGGTCCCACTAGCCTAAAGTCTATGCTCCGGAGCTAACGACACTGATGAAATTCTCATCCAAGCTTGTTTACTCTAAATGTTGACCAAAAATAACTCTTCCAACTTTAAGAGTTTCAAAATAGGAAAATTGGCTTAAAACACAAACAAACAACCCGGTAATCAGATCGACTATCCCAACAAGTCATAAATGACTTATAGCTACTGCGGGAAGTTTGAAGCACTGAAAATGCATGAAAATAGAGATAATGACCTTACAACATCCACTACTAAAAGGAATTTCTTCCTCAAAAGTTAAGAGATAAGAAAGGTACTTGAAAGCTCAAAAAGGTGAGGATATTGGCCCCCATTTCATGCTCGGTCTCCCAGGTAGCTTTCTCGATGAGATAATATCTCCAATGAACCTTAGCTACTGGAATATCTCTAGAAATTAGTTATCTGACATTCCAAGCTACAATAGCCACATGCTTCCCTTGAAAGTCAAACGATCATCTAACTGAACCAAATTCCACCGAAGTACATGAGACTCATCTTAAATATAAAGTTGAAGCATCAAAACATGGAACATAGAGTGGATCGCAAAAAAGGTTGGAGGCAAGGCTAACTCATATGGTATATCCCCAACTCATTGTAGGATATCAAATGGCTTAATATACCTAGGTCTGAGCTTGACCCTCTTCCTGAACCTCATCACACCTTTCATGGGCGACACTTGAAGGAACACATAATTTCCAACTCAAAACTCTAAAGCACGAAGCCTATGGTCAACATAACTTTTTTGCCTCCTTTGTGTTACCCCAAGTCTATCTTGAATCACCTGAACCTTATCCAAAGACTCCCGCAACAAATCTGTACCCCGCGGCCTGGCTTCAAAAGCATCAAACCACTTGACAGGAGACCTATATCACCTACCATACATGCCTTTAATGGAGCAATCTGGATGCTCGAATGGTAGATATTATTATAAGCATACTTCACTAAGGCTAGAAACTTATCCCTATGACCTCTAAAATCCAAAACACAAGCCCAGAGCATGTCCTCCAAAACCTGAATAGTTCGCTCCAGCTGACCATTAGACTAGGGATGAAACATTATGCTAAGATCAACCTGGGTACCTAACTTCTCCTAAAATGCACTCCAAAGTGAAAGGTGAACTGAGTACCTCTATCTAAAATAATGGACACTGACACTCCATGAAGATGAACTATCTCTCGCATATAGATCTGAGCTGACCTCTCGGCACTATAGGAAGACTGAATGAGTAAAAAGTGAGCAGACTTGCTCAACCGATCCCTATTGAACCAAGTGCTATCAAAACCTCAAAATGTACACGGTAACCCAATCATGCAATACATAGTAATCTACTCTGACTTCCACATAGGAATGGGTAGCCTCTGAAGCAAATTACTAGGTCTCAAGTGCTCGAACATCACCTGCAGATAGTTCAATCACCGAGTTACAAAGTCTTCTATATCCCTCTTCATCCTACACCACCAGTAATGTTGTCTCAAGTCTCATACATCTTATCTACCCTGGGATGAATAGAATATTTGGAACAATGAGCCTCCTTCAATATTAACTGAATCAAGTCACCAACCCTCGTAAGGCAAATAAGGCCCTCAAATCTCAAAACACCCTCTGAATCTAAGGTGGCATTCTGGGCCTCACCGTGAAACACCTGATCTTGAAGCCCACATAGATGACTATCCTCAAACTGGCGCTCCCGAATCTGCTCGAATAATATAGATTATGTCTCAACTCAATCGAGAATCCTCCCAGGGTCACAAATATCAAGTCAAAAAAACCTATTGGCTAAGGACTAGATGTCCAAGGCCAACAGTCTCTTTGAAGCTGACAAAAAAGCCAAACTTCCCATACTCACCGCCTTCCAGCTTAAGGCACCTTTTACCACATTTGCCTTGCCCGAATGGTACAAAATAGATATATCATAGTCCTTCAGCAATTCTAGCCATCTATGGTACCTAAAATTAAGATCCTTCTAGATTAGAATGTACTGTAGGCTATGATGGTCGGTGAATATCTCTCAATGAACACCATAAAGGTAATGCCTTAAATCTTATGCGCGAAAACTACTGCTGTCAACTCTAAGTCATGGATGGGGTAGTTGCACTCATGCACCTTTAGCTGTCTAGAAGCGTATGCTATAGTCAATATACCAACACTCAAAGCATCATAATATACCATAAATACCTGGTTCTCAATTGGAAGAGTCAAAATCAGAGCTGAAGTCAATAAGGCCTTGAGCTTCAAAAAGCTTGCCTCATACTCATAGAACCACTAAAATGGGACATCCTTCCTAGTCAGTCTAGTCAATGGTGTTGCAATAGAAGATAATCCCTTGATGAATCATTTGTAGTAACCTGCCAACCCCAAAAAACTGTGAACCTCGGTTGGAGAACTGGGCCTAGCCCAATCATGAACTGCCTCAATCTTCATCGGGTCTATCATAATCCAATCCTTGGACACCACATGATCCAAGAATTCTACAGACTCAAGTTAGAACTCACACTTTGAGAACTTGGCATAAAGACATTGACCTCTCAAAGTCTGAAGCACAATACTCAAATGATGCTCGTGCTCCTCCCTACTCCTCGAGTAGAAAAGGATGTCATCGATGAATACTATCATGAAGGAGTCCAAATAAGTCCTGAACACGTGGTTCATCAAGTCCATGAATGATCCTGGGGTATTGGTCAATCGAAAAGACATCACCAGGAACTCGTAATGGCCATAACGAGTCATGAATGCTACCTTAGGGATGTCTGCCGCTCGAATCCTTAACTGATGGTAGACAAATCTCAAGTCAATCTTAGAAAACATGACAACACCCTGAATCTAGTCAAATAGATTATTAGTTTGCGGCATCAGATACTTATTTCTTATAGTCACCTTATTCAGCTACCAATAATCGATACACATACGTCTAGTGCCATTCTTTTTCTTCATAAATAGAATAGGAGAACCCCAAGGAGAAACACTCGGCCTGATAAAACCCTTATCGAAAAGATCCTGAAGCTGATCATTAAGCTCATTTAACTCAACAAGAGCCACTACTAGAAATAGGGCCTATGGGAACAGTCCCAAAGTCATTTCTAAAGGCCCCCAACCTGTTGCACGTATACTATGGCAACGGGAGACACGCCCGCTACACCAGCTCACGTTACCATATATATGGCAACAGTTCTTGTAACAGTCTCAAAGACCGTTGTTTAAGGTACCCCTATTGCAATGGTTATTCATCCCTCAATAATGACTATTTAATATGACAATCAGAATAGTTAAAACTATTGCATTTGATGTTTTGCAACGGTTCTCTTGGCTTTGTAGCAATGGATTTGTTAGCCCAATTGCAACAGTTATTTTATTATTTGCAACAGTTGTTCACTAAATGTTGCAATGATTTTGGTTGCTCAATTGCAATGGTTATTACAGTTTTGTAACCGTTTTTTCTATATATTACAAAGGATTTGAATGCTCAATTGCGACAATGATTATCGTTATGGCAATGGGTTTTTCACATTGATTTAAAGTGCTACTGCAATGGTTGTTTTCTACCGATTATAACAGTTCTCATATGTTCCAGCAATTGGTAGCATGTGCTTTAGAAAATGCTACTGCAACAGCTCTATTTTACCTATTGGAATAGTTCATATATGTTCCAATAGATTGGGCTTTAAATATAAATATTTTACATACGAAAATTGAAAATTACTAAACAAAACTAATTGATTCTAATTCAATATATTCCAGTCAAACCAACATCTGCCACAAGCTCAAAATATACAAAATATATGAGTCATAATGTCACCCACTATATTGAGACAAAATATGCAAAATATACAAGTCAGAATGTACGTCATCCGCCATAGGTGCAAAAAATAAGTCGCAATACGATCCATGGGCAAAATATACAATAGTTGGCACATGTATCAACTGGATAACAAAATAAGACTTCATAATATCAACAAAAAAACTGATCATAGAAGAGTTTCCGCCACTTTCAATCAAATCTCAATTGTCATCCTCATTCATGCTTTCATCACCCTCGCGATCATTTTCTTCACCTATAAAAGTCGATAAATAAAAGTCATGAACCAATTTTCATGATTTATCTGCTAGAATTTCAATTTTAGTCAAATTAAAGATAGGCAGTGACATGAGGATAAAGGAGAAAAATAATAAGTTTCCTTCAACAAATAAAATCATCATTATCAAGTCTAGGCCACTAGATGCATTATGAAGTCTTATCCAAGACAGTGAGGTGAAATGAGAAAACCAACATCTAGTCTACAGATGCATTACCAAGTCCATCCAAGGTGATGAGGTGAAAGGAGAAAACCAACATCTAGGATACTGGAAACATTGAGCCAACATATATATTGGTTCTTCTTAGTTAACTCTATAGTTTATTAACATACAAAAGTAATTCAAATAGTACCATATCAATTAATGTCAAGCACCAGCAAGGATAGATTAACATATACTACAAGAAAGATGCATTTTAACATACTAGAAGATGCATTTTAGCATACTAGAAGTGTCAATATCAATTGGACATACCAACAAATGCATTTCAATATACTAGAAGGTCAAGGACAACTGCACAAAAACATATATTCACTGAATTTGTCTTCCTTGCTTCAATACTTAATAGATGCATTACTTAAATTTGAACACATTTTGATTTTCCAGATGCATTACAAATTCATATTTTAACTTCACCTTATATTCTAAAATTCAAGCAAGGACAACAACATAGAGTCATTTTCCAGATGCATTACAAATTCAGATTTGAACTTAACCTTATACTCTCAAATTCAGGAAATGACACCAACATAGAGTCATTAACTACCTTGCAGACTCAAGTTAGTGCTTTTAAGAATGATCACTATTATACTAGCATCAGGCTATTCAATGACAAAATACAGTTCATTTTTAAGATTACACACGACATAAAAACCATAACATTAGATGCGATATAAGTAACTCTTAAGCGCTCATTAAGTTTCTAATAGTATTAATATTCATAACATTAACCAAACAGATTCTAAATAAAATCATACATACAGAGAACCAAATCCAAAACCACAACATTTGAATACCAAAACCCAAACTCAAACCGAAACTACGACATTTGAATATCAGTACAAAAACCAAAAACAAAACCACATCATTTGAATAGCAAAACCAAAACCAAAACTAAAACCAAAACTATAACATTTGAATACAAAAACCAAAACTAAAATCAAAATCAAAACCACAACATTTGAATACCAAAACCCAAACCCAAACCACAACATTTGAATACCAGTACCAAAACCAAAAACAAAACCATATCATTTGAATACCAAAACCAAAACTATAGTATTTGAATACCAAAACCACAATATTTGAATACCAAAATCAAAACCACAGCATTTGGATACCAAAACTAAAATCAAAACCAAAACCAAAACCACACATACATAAAATCACACACATACAGATTCTAAAGTACAAATACCAAAACCACACAATGTGAATAATATCACAGATACAGAGAACCATAACATTTGACCTTGACAACAACTTTGGGATAATTGGTAGATGAATTAAAACTGAAATAGAACAATGAAAGAAAAAAATTGCCAGAACCTTCCCAATAGACAAATATGAATAAATAAGAAGAAGAAGAATAAGAAGAGGAGAATCATACCTTGATTGTTGCTACTGGCAGATGGCCGATTGATCGGTTGGATATCTTCCTGCTGTGACTGACCACAAGATGCTGCCAACATCTCAACATCCAATTGAAGACCAGGGTATGTACGATTAAGTCATCCAAGAATGTCAACTGTAACTTCATGGCGTATGCTCCTTTTTTGTTGTTCTAACTTTTCCACCATCCTATCTTCCAATTCATCCAACTTTTTTTGCATCTCATTGGTAGCAGTTACAGAGGACTCAACACTTTCCTTCCCTTTCAGAGTAGTTTTAGTAACTCCTCACCCATACAATCTCAGAAATCCTGGATGTTCAGGTCCTATGATGGTGGCAAAAGCTTCAATAGATTCTTCGCCTTCTTCACTTTGTTGACTTTGCACTCTTTCCATTTCAGCCTACAAATCAAGTCCAAATGAAAAGAATTGAAGTAAATCAAACTAAGCCTATATAATAACAATTAAACAATGTCAGACACAAAGATGATTAATACAATTTTAGTAATTGTATCCTCATCAGTCTGCTTGTATGCTCGACCAGATTTCCTTGATCTTGTAGCCACAAAGATTTCCTTAAGTGATACATCACCGGAGGTTTCCTTCTCTTTTTCCTAATTACATAAAAGTTAGTATTAATAAACTTTTATAATAGGATATCCATAATTAATGATTTAAGAAGAGAACACACCAATTTAGCAAAACTTGTTTTACCAGCAGTATGCAGATTCTTTAATTTTTTTCGAGTCTTTGTATTTGTTTCACTCATTTTCTGCAAATAATAAAGTTATAAAATGTAATTAAACAAGAAATAAAGAACATAAAAGTTAGTCGAGTGGCTGAGAATATAAATAACCTGAGTGATGATCAGCTTCTTAGTTTCTTTCATTCATAATGATCATACAAAATTGTGTTCCTATAATTTTTAAATGGTATTGAAGGATAAACATGAAACAGAACTAACATAAAGTATCAATGATTCATATCTAACCTTGAATTTTTCACTGGCCCAATACTTGAGAAGATCCTTGAAATCATATTCTAAAACTTCATCGGGCTTGCTTGCTAATCGAAGAGCGTCAGTAGAAAATGGTATATAGTGCTTCACATACTAATAGTTCTTGTACTTTCTTCGAGCATACTGAATTCCACTCAAAACCCACTTTTTTCAGCATCAGGAATATTGTATTTCTCCTACAATTTGTTCTTTGGGTTAGTAATATAAAAACTACAAAATATTCTTAACTAATATTAGGGAAGTAGGAAAGAAGACCAGGGTATATTCCCACAAATCTTCTTTGTTATCCACATTACTCCACTTGTGTATATGAAGCAGACAAAGCATGGCATTTCTTGTAAACGTTCCAAGAAAGCTACCCAACTCTGCTATTACTGCTTTTGTAGGACCAATTAGTTGTTTGTACCTATTCAGAACAATGGCTTTACGTTCTTTTCGAGCATGTACATGTTGCATTATTGTACTTCCTCTCTTTTTCTTTTGATTCAAAAGGCCTACAATGAACAAATCAACGTTAAACAACATATTAAACAAAAATGTAAACTGATTCAATAATTAAAAGTATATTTATATGTTCTTGCCTTGTTCTTCGGATTGATCATTTTCTCCCGAATTCAGTACAACTTCTTCTTGAACTTGGTCCAGTACATCTTCTCCTTCTGGAGTGGAAGAATCTCTTGGAACTTGTTGCATTTGTTCCTCTGCAACTTCTGTTCCTATAGTGGAAGAAGCTATAGGCATTTGTTGCACTTTTACCTGACCAACTTGTAGTTTTAGAGCAGTAGAATTCTGAGTAGCCCGTTGAATTAGTTCCTGCACAGCCTGTGCTTCAACAGTACTGGAAGATTTCTGAGACACTTGTGAAATTAGTTCCTTCACAACCTGTGCTTTTGCAGTAGTAGAATTCTGAGAATTTTTTTGCACTTGTTTCTGTATACCTTGTGTTATCAGACTAGCAGACTTTTGAGGAAACATTTGAGGCAGTTGTTCTTGTATAGCTTGTGCGTTTAGACTCATAGACTTTCGAGGAGCTTGTTCTTGTATAGCCTGTACTTTCAGACTCGCAGACTTCCCAGACACTTGTTCTTGTATACCTTGTGCTTTTAGACTCGCAGACTTTCAAGGAGTCTTTCGAGGCAATAGTTCGTGTATAGCTTTTCCTACTAGATCAGCAGAAGGGTTTTGACACAGAATATGTTCAGTAGTCAGTTTTGTTCTCAATGATGAAACCCGATTGCATGCCATAGATGTAAGACTTCCAGCCGCCATATACTTCTTTGGCTTCCCTTTTTTTTTCTTTGGACTCATAACTGCTGAATCTAGCAAAAAAAAACTACACATAATCATCGCATTACCTTACAAATGGCTTAAATGTCAATCAGTCTAGCTACTACTAATAGAGTAGCAGAGCAAAGCAGGTACCAAATACATAATTTTGAAACAACTACATCAAGAACATGGCCACTCTAGTTTAGAAAATAGACAGTTCAACATAAACATTAGGGATTTTATTTTTCATATAGATAAAATAAACAAGTAGTAGTGTCAAACCTTTCTGTAACTCTAGTTAGTCATTATTGAAGCGGATTCTCCGATCCCCCCAATGATTCACTAAATTAGATATTAAATCTCCTGAAAAATTAAAGCAACAAATCAACACAAAATTCTAAGAAAAAAGAACAAAATAAAAAATGAATAATAAGGATATAATTAAGAACATAACCAAACTTTGCTGTCAAAAACACTTTATCACACTCAAAAAAACTAAAAGCATGATAAAAATTCAAAGTTAAATAGATAGGACTAATAAGGAGCATCAGGTTGATGCTAACAACAAAAGTGTACAACAAACAAGGTCCTAATCTCCAATCAATGAGCCAACAAAATAAAATAAAATGTCTATTACAGCACACCAAAATATTCCAGTTAAACAAGTACTAGGCAGCTAGCATTTAGACAAATATTTAAACTTGCTAGAAAAGTTCTAAAGTTTGTTATTTAATCATCCGCCTCCATCCAATCCCAATCAGTATCATCATAATCATCCTCCTCTTTCGATGTTTCTATAGCTGTATCTTTTAAAAGTTGTGCATCAGGTGGCATATCAACAACATCAATGGGGATATCTTCTCTTGACCATCTAATATCAACATCGGGTGCTGTGTTTGAGGGACCAATGTCTTCAATAGGCTCTCTCCAAAATGTCTCTCCTATATTAGGACAGTTTTCTTCCTCCAAGTCATATAAATCAATAGGGACTTTATTTCTTGCATAATAAACATCCTTCTCAGTTGGATCCTCCATATAAAACACTTGATGCACTTGAGACGCCAACACAAAAGAGTCATCCATACTACGTAGTCTATTGAAGTACACACGGGTCAACCCAAATTTATCTTTTTCATTATGATACCAAGAATATCTAAATAGTACAACATTAAACCAACCATAATAATCGAGCTCGATAATATCTTGAATAGCACCATAATAGATAACTTCTCCATCAATTGGATTCAGATCCCGAGAACTAGCAAAACTATTAGTTGTCGCAGCCAAGGACACTTCACTATTTTGAGACTTTCGTGTGGAATCCCATTGTAATATATGAAACCGGTATCCATTAATGAAATAGGCAGTATAGCTTCTGGTTGCCACCTTATTAGGCCATTTAGCTATCCACCTTAACTAATTAGGCACTTCAACTGTACCAACCTTTTCTTTGAACCAGTTGCCAAATTCTTGACTGTGAATCCTTGCTCTTGTCCATGCATTTAATCTAATAGTACTGTAAATTATAACTTTATGTTCCCTGCAATGAATATTTCAAGTACAACCATTAAGCATTTATAACTGAAGTTTACAGTACATTAAAAGTAACAAAATAAATAAAGTTCAAAATATAAAGACTTACTTGATAAAATCCTCGACTTGTTCATGTACGGTGTTAAATAGTATATATCGATGTGCTTCAGAAGATAACTGCTAATCCATCTTGAAAGGCTTTCCTTTTGTTTTCTTCTCTTTTCCTATTGGATGACCTAGCTTTGGGAATACAGTTGGTCCATCATCTAGCTCTTGTTCAACATCCTCGTCATCCTCGGTTTGGTACCTACTGAATCTTTTCTTCACTCCATCATGTAAGTATCATGAATAAAAGGTCAAGCACTCTTGGGCATAAACCTCTCTACTATTGAAGCTTCCGAATTATACCGATTACGAATAAGGTCCTTCAATTCACCCAATTCTCTCTCCATGGGATACATATAAAGAAGATGATTTGGACCCCCCAACTTAATTTCATCTACCAAATGGATAGGAAAATATTCCATTATATCAAAAAAGGTTGGAGAAAATATCTTTTCAAGCTCACATTCAATTTCTTTGATTTCAGCCTGCAATCACTCTAGATCTGCCCGCTTTACTACCTTATTGCATATGGCTTTAAAAAGGTTCCCCAACCTAATCAACACTGCGGCAACATTCTTAGGCAATGATTTACGAACTGCAATCTGCAGTAAGTAGTGCATCATAATATGAGCATCATATCTCTTATATCCCGATATCTTATTTTGTTCCACGTCTACATGGTTTGATATATTTGAGGCACACCCTTTTGACATTTTTAAACACTGTGTAGAATACTTTTTTTCTTTTGATTTCATGGAAAAACAAAATTTAGCTAAGTATACTTTGCCATTTGTATTATATTTTACTGGATGCAACTCCTTCCTTATCCCTATTACTTACAAGTCATAGAGAGAATTAATGTGATCCTTTGACTTTCCTAATACCTCAAGTAAAGTCGCAAGTAAACTATCAAAAAGGTTTTTCTCAATATGCATTACATCTAGATTGTGCCTCAACTTATTTGTAGTCCAATATGGTAATTGAAAGAAGATGTATCTTTTCTTCCTTAGGCCATCAGTAGTCCGACGCCTTTTCTCTTTGCCCTTTCCAAAAACACTATTGAAATCCTATAGTTCAACCACTTCTGTGCCCGACAAAGGTGTAGGTGCAAGTCTATGATCCTCCACACCATTAAATGATTTCTTGTCTCATCGATATGGATGATCAGGAGGTAAAAATGCCCGATGACCCAAGTAACACATCTTACGACTATGCTTGAGATATTGAGAGGATGTGCTATAGTTACAAGTTGGACATGACAATTTCCCCTTAGTGCTCCATTCAGACAGCATTGCTAGCGCCGGAAAATCACTAACTATCCATAACAAGGCTGCACGCATTTGAAAACTTTGGTTTGTATGAGCATCATATGTTTCTTACCCAACGTCCCATAGCTCATTCAACTCATCAATTAATGGTTGTAGGTACACATCAATATTATTTCCTGGAGAGGATGGACCTGGAATGATCATTGACAACATTATGTACTCTGGCTTCATGCAAATCCACGGTGACAGATTGTAATTCATCAGCATAACAGGCCATGTACTATGGGACATGGTCTGAAATGGATTGAACCCATCACTTGAATGACCCAATCTGACATTTCGAGGATCATTCGAGAAGGTTGGATGCAAAGAGTCAAAATCTTTCCAAGCTTCTCCATCAACAGGGTGTCTTAGATTCCCGTCATTAGGTCGTTCAATGTCATGCCATCTCATTGCAGTAGCCATTTCAGAACACATGAATAGTCTTTAAAGCCTAGGCTTCAAAGGACAATATCTCAAAACCTTGGCGGGTATTTTAGATTTCCAGTATTCAATCCACGACCAACCTTTGACCATCTAGAAGACCCACACACAGAACTATTATCAGCGTCTACCTTGTCTTTCCAAAAGAGCACGCAATCATTAGGACATGCATGTATTTTTTCATAACCGATGCCCAAATCTTTTATCATCTTTCTAGCCTTATTGAAAGACTCCGGCAGTTCAACAAACGTAAATGTTTCTTTTAACAAGTCCAGCAGATCTAAAAAGGCCACATTACTCAACCCATGCAGGCTTTTGAGCAAGTATAACTGAATCACAAAACTCAACTTGCTGAAGTTCTCACATCCTGGATATAACTCCTTTTTCCCTTCTTCAACTAATCTAAAAAACCTCTTTGCATCTTCATATAGTCCTTCTCTCAGCCCTTCTTCATGCCCTACATCATCTTCTATATTTCTAAATGTGTCATGAAGCAGTCCCTCAATATCATCATGAATGTTACAAGCTTCATCATTACTGCTTGGATGTGGTTTACTTGAGGATACCCTTTCCCCGTGAGAAATCCACCTATCGTATCCTATAGCAAATCCTTTTGCAAACAAGTGATCCTCCACAATATTTCTAAAATGCCAATAGCTATTCTAGCAAATATCACATGGGCATAATATCTCTTTTCCTTTGGAACCTCGTTCAAATGCCTTATCAAGAAAATCCTTCACCCCGTTGATGAACTCATCATTGCTTCTTCTTAGATTCATTCAACTTCTATCTAAATTACTCATTGAAATCTATGTGACACAAGAAATCAAAAAAATGAAATAACAAACATAAAAGACAACAATGTTCTTCAACTGAACAATCCATCAGAACAATCCAACTGAACAATCATATCTCAAACAACACATGGACACTATGAAGTTTAAGATTTAATGGAAGAACAATAGCAAGCACTTCACAATATTACTTTATGAAAACTCAAAGGTAAGGCAGATTAACAACTAAAAACTAATTTCAGACATACTCCTAACTACTAAACTAAAAACTAAGAACCATTCATATCGTTTATAGGATACGTAAAATGAGATCTTTTATCACTGTTCAATTGAAAGCAAAAGCAGATTCAAATAAAAAAATAATGAAGCTATAACTGCTACTTGATGGACTATTACTATTACTTCATGTTTAACACTCATACAACAACAATCAGATATGATTCACACATCAACTACTTTACCAGTAACACATTTAGGTTCAACAAACAAAATCATTCCAAATTTAATTTAATTTTACCAAAAAAATCAAGGTCATGACAAACTTAAACATGAGAATACTGTACCAAACAATCCCTTTTTAATAAAGATGAGAATACTAGATCAAATATGAGAAAGCTGGACAAAACAGTCCATTTTAATAAAAGATTATTTTTCAATTTTTCCTAAGAAAAGCATAGCCAAAATCAGTAACTTAACAAGATACATGACTTTAATATAACAGATTCCACACTCATGTAGGCACACTAAGTAGATGAAAGAGATGACACACTAAAAAATAATGAATCTATAACTATTACTTGATGGACTATTACAATTACTTCATGTTTAACAAGCAGATATGATTCACATAGAAACTACTTTACCAATAACTCATTTAGGTTCAACAAACATAATCATTTCAAATTTAATTTAACTTTACCAAAAAAATCAAGATCAGTTCAACTTAAACATCAGAATACTGGACCAAATAATTTCTTTTTAATAAACATGACGATACTGTACCAAATATGAGAATGCTGGACCAAACAGTTCCTTTTTAATAAAAGACCATTTTTCAGTTTCTCCTGAGCAAAGCATAGCCAAAACCAGTAATTTAACAACAGACATCACTTAATATAACAATTTTCACACTTAAGTAGACACACTAAGTAGATTAAAGAGATGCCACACTAAGTAAAAAAATATTGTTGTCATAATCAGTAACTTAAATAAAAGAGATGACACACTAAGTAAACCAACAGCTCAGCCAAAACCAGTAGCATATATAAAAGATATGACACAATAAGTAAACCAATTCCTTAGCCAAAACCAGTAACATAAATAAAAAAGATGTCATACTAAGTAAGCCAACAACTTAGCAAATGTTTGGACACTTCAAGAAAACAGATTCCACAATTAATATTTTTGAACAAACAATGGTCATTTTTTACAAAAGATCTGATACATTTTAATCTAATTTTATGAACATTCAAGAAAGGCAACACACAAACTATTATCAGAAAACAAAAAGATACAGTTTTAATCCATACTACACTAACTTAGTAAATCATGCATCAGAAATTCAAGATCAACGGCAAGAGCAATCTGGTATACAAAAACCAATTTGACCAAAGCTGCAATCAAAATTTCAGTCGCACAAATTTATTATCAAATAATAAAGAGAAAGAGGGTAAGAAAATACTACCAAATTTATTAGTAGCTAGTGCAATAGAAAATCCAACACTAATGTCCACATTGAACAATCTACCAAAAAGATTCCATTAACAAAAAATTAAGACCACACACAGTAGTTATTTAATAGCACATACAACAACAAAATCTCAGAATTATACCATACCTAACAACAACAAATTAAGACAGAAAACAATAGCTAATTTAATAGCACATGCAACAACAAAATCCCACAATTATACTATACCTAACAATAACAAATTAACACCAACACATAGTTATAACTAAATCATACATGAAACAGAGAAATTCAACAATTTTACCATACCTAACAACACCAAATTAACACCAATACACAGCAACAACTAAATTCCAACAGAAAAATCCAACAATTTCACTAACCCTAAAACAAACAAAGTAAGATCCACTCACAGTGACAACCTAACAACATATGCAACAAGAAAATCTGATCATTTCACTAAACCGTAGCTCAAAAGTTGAAGAGGAAACAAAAGATTAAAGAAAAATACCTTCAAAGGTCGAACTTATTGAAGAAATTCAAGATTTTTCAGGTCCAGCTACAGTCACAAATAGATTTAGCTTAAATCTGAGAAATTTTTCTAAAACCGTCTCTATCTCCAACTATAGTACCCAAAACACCAACTAAAATCATACAAACCCTCAAAGATAGGAGAGGAATTTGCAGATTTTAGCTCCTAATACTCAAATACCACTAGATATTAGTACAAATATGAGAGCATTGGCTCAGATTTACAGCATAGAGAAGAGAGAATTTCGTTTAACCTAGAGAGAGGTTAGAGAGATGAGAGAGTGAGCTAATTTGTTTGTCTGATGAGTGTGCTTTCCAAAATAAGCTAAGGGTTAAAGCTTGTTTCTAAAAAAGTATTTTAAGAAATAAAGAAAAATATTTTTGTGATTAGCGGGTGACCAAAATTATTGAGAGAAAATGTGGAGGGAAATTTAATGGATTAATAAACTGTTTCGATAAATAAATTTTTTAAGTACCCGTTCTAATAGATTATTTTTGTGTAACAGATACAAGACCGTTGCTATAGGTAAGTCTATTACAACGGTTATATTTTAATGTCAACGGTCATATGGCTAAGCTGTGTCAATAGCTATCAAAATTTGTTGCAATGGTCATAACCATTGCACTAAACTAGTTATAGCAACAGTTTAAAAATGGTTACTAGCAAGTCTGTTCCCATAGACTCAATTTCTGGTAGTGAACCATGTGATAAGGTGTAATAGAAATGGGTGGGGTACCCGGCTCGATAACAATAGCAAAGTCTATAGTATGCTCAAGCGGGAAGCCAAGAAAGTCAGTAGGAAAGACATCTGCAAACTCATGGACTACAGGAATCAAATCAAGTGAAGAAATATTGGCACTAATATCACGGACATACGAAAGATAATCCAAATACCCATTCGACACCTGT
The DNA here is from genome assembly GCA_003996215.1 of Jaltomata sinuosa. Lineage (NCBI taxonomy): Eukaryota > Viridiplantae > Streptophyta > Magnoliopsida > Solanales > Solanaceae > Jaltomata > Jaltomata sinuosa. The sequence goes on from QJPP01004291.1 coordinate 30,733, forward strand.
CACACAACCGGGGGTATGCCAGGCATGGCTAAGGTAATGTCTTGATGAAGTAATCCAAGACCGAATGATAAGGGGATAACCAGTCCATACCCAAAATAGCATCAAAATCTACCATATCAAGCATAACAAGATCTTCCCAAGTGTCATACTCCCAAATAGTCACCACACAACATCTAAACACCCAATCCACTACTACAGAATTACCTACGGGAGTAGCTACATGTAAACGCATAGGAAAAGGGTCACTGGATAATCCTAACTGAGAAGCAAAGTATATAGACATATATGAATATGTGGAGCCCGAATCAAATAAAATAGATGTTGGCTAACGACAAACTGAAATTGTACATGTGACCACGGAATCCAAAGCATCTGCCTCTAGTTTGCCATGAAAGGCATAAAGTTGTTTGCATCCAACACTAGGCCAAGTACCGTATCACCACCTATCTTGCCCATCTAAGCACTACCACGAGCACCCCTACTACCTTGATCACCACCTATGGCTGGTGGCGCCACTGCTCTGAGAGGCTGAGTAGTCGGTGCTGAAGGCTCAACCATCCCACGTTGGAGACAATTTCTAGCAAAGTGACCAATCTCCCCATAATCATAACAACCCTGAGAAGATCTGCCCTAATATAAAGTACTTTCTAACACAAAATGGCCACCACAACCTGGAGATCCAGAGTATGAACCTCGTGAAGACCGACTAGAGCTCTGACCACTATACCTAGGGCAGCTACTACCAAAAAGCTGAAGTATGGCCTACACGAGCCTGCTAGGCTAAAAGTTTTGTTGATTCTTACCCCTACCAGAGTAGCCTCTACCTCAGAACTGTGGACCATTGTAACAACATGTTTCAAGTCTAAAACCAAGTAAGTATAAGATTAATTAATCATTTACTCTTTCATTTCAAGCCCTGGGAAATTAACTCACTAATTCTACCCTTATTCAAGGTTTATATTGTTCCCCAATGGTACATTAATCACCAATCATCCCACATTATTCATATGATCAACATTTGAAAGGTTTTTAATCAACTTTCCCCTTTTTAGCCATTTTTATGCTTAAAGGTCATACCTTTATGGAACCCAAGGTTCCCAATTTGTTATGAACATGTTAAGAACTATAAAAATCATACTAGGAAGAATTAATTAACATTCTAGGATCAATTATAGGTGAAATTACACCTACCCGTACGGTTTCTCCTATTTTTCATACTTTTAGGGCTCTAAACCTATAATTTCACCATTAAACCACAATTAATCATTCTACAAGGATCAATAATTGTTAAACAAAGAGGTTTACAGACTGACTTACCTCAAACAAAGGAAAATGCCCTAATCTTGGGAAACTCATCTCTTTGGAGCTCTAGAACGACACTTAAGAGTTTTTGAAAATAACTCTAAAGACTGACTTAAGTCGGATAATCTATCCCATCACTCACTATGGCAGTCCCTTTCTTTCTACTTGTCAGGACCACTATGGCGGAATAAGTACTGCTATGATAAGCCACTATGGTGGGAAATACACCACTGCAACAATGACAAAAATAGAATTTCAGAAACTTACCCAAAATGCCCCATTTCCCAACACAACCTTGGTTTGTAGGCATCACAAATCAATCCTGACACAGTAACCACTATAATTGGAGTCTTATAAATCCGTTTACCATCCAAAAACTTCCTACGAGATCCGACACCTCTCGACTATACACCAGGAAACACCACAACATCCAACAATACATCATGAATAAAGAATTTTCACGTAAGCACATAACTCCAGATTTCTATCAAAACTCACCCAAGCTTGAGATTTTATCAACTCTATACTTAGGGAAAAACTCTACCTGGGAACTTGCAACCAACCATATTATAATGACGGAACAGGTTGTTACATAAGTATCATAATAAACATCTATATCTTCATCTTCATCGTCACTGTCAAGAGGCCAACTATTCTTGCATATGTGTTGATGCTAAATTATGCAACGAGTGGATCTTTATCCCACCACAGAAGGATTTTTCACCCAAATATGTATCAAAATTTCAACTAACTTCTTGTTATACTTCGTTGTTATTTTCCTTAGTGGCTTTGTTTTTTTAGGCTGCCAGTCAACGTTACTCCTTTTTGTTTAAAATCTGCTCCCATAAAGACCATAATTATACCCTCACATTGAATGTTCCAATGTGGCCTCCTTTTGCTGCTCTCTTTAGAAATTCAAGTGCAAGTTCTAGCATGTAATCGTTAAAGAAATCCATATGAGAATTAGCATATTTAAGAGTACATTAGCATCACTCTCAATTTGAAAATCATAATTTAAATATAGATACTTCACAATAGAAAGTAGATTTTGCAACAAGTAGATAAAACAAAATATTGAATGAATTGATTAATTAACTAGGTGGAGACCTTAAACTGTGATGGAATACTTTTTTCCATTTCAAATTAAATATAATTCAGTAGGCATGCAAAATACCTAAATATAACTTTATAATTTTCTTTTATATCATACACAAAAATGTGCATGTCACATATTTTACATGTCTATAGTTTTCCTCCTATTGCTATGTTTGCTTTTGCTTTAACATTAGCCTACTTTTGTAAAAATTACATGTATATAGATAGTTATTTACTACTTCTAAATTGAGTCGAATTCGTTCTCAAATAATTTATTTTCTATGGATGTGGTGTGCCGACTTAGCTAACGTTTGACCATAGATTTTGGAAGTAGATTTTAAAATTTTATCTTCAAATATCTGTCTGGCCATGAAACTTGATTGAAAATATGATCTTCAAATATCTTCAAGTTCTCAAAAACTAGCCCAGACCAGTTTTTGGGACATCACTCATAAAACATCAAATTTTTTCCAAGTGAAATTCATGCCCAAACACCACTTCAAGTTCCACAATTCACAATTTCAATAGTTCAAATTTTCAAGTTTCAAGTTTTAACTTTAAAATCTTTAGCTAGAAGAGAGCTTAATATTAATGATTAACCTAATTAATTAATGAACATACATATTGATCACCATTTGAGAACTTTAGAAGGAAAATAAAAGACTACTGATTCACCAATCCTAAAAATTTGAAGATTAAAATTTTAGCATAAAGAATACATAAAATCTATGTTGCTCGGAATCTCAAAAAATGATGTCACACTCATTTCAGATTCTTCAAAAATGTAATATATTTTAAGGATTCGATATGCACAAGTCAATATTTTTGAAGAGTAAGAATAACATAGCATAAAATTAATTCTTACCACACCCTCTTGACATAAAGCTTATGTATTCCCACATTTCCTGCATAACTCCATGAAACAAGTGAGTTTGTCTATCTTACTCTTGTTTTTGCTTCTACCACGAAGGTTCTATTGGAAAATATGTGTCACGACCAAAAATCTTGAATTGTGATGGCACCTACTATAATTCACCAGTAGGTAAGCCAAACCCTTAGCCCAAAACGACAAGTTACGGGCTATAAGAGAAGGAAATTAAAATGGGAAAACAATACTAAATAATGAGGAACAAGCAGAACATACATAAATATAAAGGGAGATAAAGGAAAAAAATATACAAAAGATCCCCAAGACCTGGTATCAGTCAGTACAAGAGTCACTACAACATAGATGTGCTAAATAGATACATTATATAAACTCAACAGTCTCCAAAAGTGCAAAATAAGACTAGTCCAAATAGAGGAAGATGGATCAAATCTGGTCGCCAAGAGCTCATCTTACATCTCCAATTAGCATCTCCGCATGAGGACAATGTCAATGACAATAACTCATACTAAGATCTACATCAGGAAAAAGATGCAGAAATATACCATGAGTGTCAAAACACGCGATACCCAGTAGGTATTATAGACCGACTAAACTCAAATAAGATACAAGTATTATAAAATGCAAATATATAGTAAGGGTGAGTAAGACAAGTGTCAGAAAGTGAGTAACAGGTCAAGCTAATAATTAGGGGAAGTATAAATAATAACTCAGAAAGAGTAAAGTAATAATTTAATTATAACTTAATAGTACTCTCATTAGCTCGGAAGGTACAAATAACAACTAATAAATCCAACCAAATTCCCATAAGCCTGGTGGTTAAAAATAACACACAATACTAAATTAGAAACCAAACCATACGAGAAGTAAATGCGGAAGTATCACAACCCAAAAACCTGAGGGTTGTGATGGCACCTACCCTAACCCAAACATGGTAGGTAAGCCTAACTCCACAAATGTAAGCAACTTAAAATAAAGCAAAAAATAGAACAACATAAAGAATATCCAATATTAACTCAGTTCAATAATAATCAAAGGGAAACCGAATAAAAGGCTCAAAAACATCCCAAGGATTTAATTGTTACAAATACAAGAGCGACCTGTACATCTGAAAGTCAAAACTATAATACAAACTTTCCAAAAGTATAAGAGATAGACATAAAAGATAGATGAAGCTAGGATAGACTCCGAACTCAAGAGCTCACCACAACTCCCAAAGCAGCAACACTGCATGATCTTTAGCCATGGGGTCCGCTAGTACCAGGATCTGTATTAGAAGGATGAAGAAAAGTAGGGGTGAGTATAGTTTACTTGTACCCAGTACGCATCATAGGCTGGTCGAACTTAAGCAGTTACTATAATAATTAAAGAATACTAAATAAACCCTGCACGCAGAAAAGTCCTAACAGTTCAATATCAATAATAACATGATATATCTCAATCAAAACAACAATCTCATATGCTAATGCAATGATATGGGATGAAATGCAATGGTCATGCCTACCGGTATACACCCCTTCTAAGTCATTGCTAGAAGGTGAGACCCATGGGGGACTCGTGAGGTCCATATACTCTATCCAAAATCCTGCCTCAAATGAAAGTCAATAAAAATAACATATATCTATGCCCAGAATCTTGCATCAGACTGGGTCAACAAAAATAATATATATCTGCATTTGGAGTCCTGCATTGGACTGAGTAAATAAAATAATTTCATTTTCTTTCAAAAATCTAGTTCTTCATGAGATGATTGCATATGCATGAACACGAAGTAACCACAAGCCAATTACACCAATATGATAACAATTCTAGAATCTTGATAACTTCATGAATCACAGGCCACGGGTCTCAATCTCAATCCAGAGATCTAAGTTTCTTATCCCCTGGCACAATATAAGCCCCAATGTAGGCATCAAAATGATAATTTGACTCATTTAGTACTCGAATCCATAATTTTACCCAACCCATAGCATGTTTTACATGATAAGTTCCCACCCAAGAAAAGTCTAAAGAAAGTTAATCCATAACCTACCTCAAAGCCAAATTGCAAGCTCTACAAGGTCACACCTAAGCTTTTCCTTTAGGAAAAGCCTCCAAACTTAACCACTCTATCAAAAATAAGTTCTACTCGTAAATATGAATTCAATGATACCCATAAAGCTAAGGTTCTAATTAGGGTCTAAAAAGGTTAACCTAAAAGTCAACCACGAGCCTTAATGGCCAAAATAAAAAATTTATTTGAAAAACACGTTAACCATAACTTAAGGATTTCAAATATGAAATTTCATCGAAAAGGGGAATCGAGCTTCAAATCATCGAATCGTCAATCATTAACTTTACCGAGAAAACCCCATAATTCAATGTTGAAAACAAAGATTTGAAGATGAATTCATGAACTAATCATTGGAAAATATGTAAAATTAGCATAAGAAGTTACCCAATCAAAGAAATCTCAAAAACCCACTTTGAAATCATCAAAAAATGAGTCTTAAAGCTCCCAAAATGAGTTATGGGGTTTTTTGTTCGAAAAGTAAACATTTCAAACTGCCAAGCATTTTGCTTATCGTGATTGCGTGACCCACCATTGTGATTGAAATAAATTCCCTAGACCCATACCAAGATCTGGACCTCAACCACTAACCCATCATGATCGCAGCTAGTCCCATACGATCGCGATGTACCAGGGCCCAACTCCATTATGATTGTGGTCCTAAATCTTGTGATCGCGATGCATACTACAACAAACCATTGCGATCGTGATAGAGAGATATATGATCATGATAAAGGGGATAGCGGCACCAGAAAAAAAGAAAAAAACAGCAGCCAAATTCAACCAAAAGCTCCCTGAATGGACCCTCAGAAATTGTTCGGGACCCCACGAACAAAAACCAATATGCTACTAGGCTGAAATTGACATTTTGAACTTAATAGAATTGTCAGAATCACCAATAATGGTCATTATTAATGAATGTTTATCGGCATTAACTCTAGACCAATATTAATGAATGGATCATAGTCTCCAGCCTAACTAGAGGTGAGGTCAAGTTTGAGCCTTTGGAACAAGGTCTGCACTCAATAAAAGAAGAGAACATGTAGTACTAGTACAAACCACTATGTACTAGTAGGTATCATCGGCTGACTCAGTTTAGAACAAATATACAGTCAAATCAATAACAAGTAAAAGGCACTTCAGCACTTAGCATATATTTCAGTCAATAGGTAATCTTCAAGTCAAGTCATCAACAATTGTAACAAGTTCACACAAATCATTGAGTATTACCACTATGTAAGATAAACATTTCGACAGTTACATCACATGGAATCTATGTCCACCTATCCTTTCCGAATGTACTTAACAATTTAGTCCCATCTTTGTTCACTGTTCCAACTCACAAAATCTATCAATAATGTAAAAGTAACTAAAAAGAGTGTGTACACATTTGCTAAAGGGTCTTATTTCTGCCCAAGTAGCCATGACCTATAGGTAATACACTAGGGTCCATGTACTATATCAGCTCATGGTACTCACTTTATAGTAACCAAAAGGACAATAATACCCATACCGACTCATGATACACGATACATATAACAATAATCAATGTCATTATATTTACCGGCTCATGGTACCCGCTCTAACTAGAAATATGAACTTGTGGTTCCAAGTCTATCTTTTAGGATTCATTACAGTGCACTAATTGCACGTACACTTAATCATTTCAAGTTCTTTATTCAGTTTCATGTATACACAGCTTATTCATTCAAGCACAATATGAAAACAATCATTATTCTAATATGTCCGAAGACCAATCACAAGTCATATAATTCAACCACATAAATGCACTAACACAAGTCTCAACTCTAATTTAAATCGTAACCTACCTCAACTAACAAATTCTTAACCACAAGTTACTTAGCAATAGCTTTGCCTTCTTCAATGTTTCAAAGCATTCAAGGTCTATAAACAGTAAATACATGAGTAATTAATCATTGACTCTTCATTTTAGGCCTTGGAAATTTTACCCACTTATTCTACCCTAATTCGAGGTCTGTAGTATTTTCCAAGGGTTAATTACTCACTAACTGGTTCCACAATAATCATATTATAAACACCCAAAAGGCTTTCTAATCAAGTTAACCCATTTTTAGCCATTTTCATGCTTAAAGGTCATACCTTTATAGAACCCAAGGTTTCTATCACGCTCCGAGGCTATCCCCTAGATGTAACACGGGACCTAGGATCACAAATGACCCCAAGTTAACCCTAAATCTGGCATACAGTAAGCATTCTGAAGTAATACTAACTAAGCAGAAGCATAACTAAATCAATCACATAAACTAAAGAAGTTTCAACTGAAAATATCTGAGATGAGATAACCGTCTAAGAAATAAAATAACTAAATCAACTGAGTCTGACTCTATGTATGAAAGACTCTAATGTTGATGAGTTATTAGGACAAGCCCACAACTAACTCTAAAATATTAAAAATAGAAGTAACTGACCAACTCAAAAAGCATAGAAAGACGTCCCTGGATGATGAGGACTCACCACTGACTATTGATGGGGAGACACTGATACGAACTAATCACGTGGCTGAAGTTGAAAACCTGAACCTGCATCATGATATGATACAACACATAGAGTGTGCGTCAGTACTTCGGATATATTGAGCATGAGGGATATGCAAAGGTGACTGAATATGCAAACATGCTAAAATCCTAATATCTATTTAAACTGAACTAAACAATAGTACATAGGCCCAAAACATAGTCATGCATAAAAGAACTTAAATGCAACAATAATCTGAAAAACATACTAAAACTGAGAATAAACATAAGCTCAGGACCTGAGGTACTATACTGAAATAGATACTGTGGGAGAGTCTATTAATCGACATAAACCACGTGAGCTAAATGTGGAGTCCGATGTATACGCCCCATTGAGAGGACCCAATATACCATACCAGGGTATAAAGGCATGGCTTATGTGATCACTAGTTATGAGGCCCAACTGAGGGGCTAAATAACCTACGGTGGCATGTAGTTCTAGGACTTGAGGGTACACTGAACCCTAGTCCACTCGGTGCTAAATACTACTCCCAAATTGAATATTAATAGCTCATTTAAAACTGAAGTTTTGAATTTTTGAGGATGAACTAACTAGTCTAAAAACACTATTTTTCTGAAAGACTGTAGGTACTGAAACTGACTAACTTATTCTTTTAAAACTCAAAATTGGTAGTCTAGGTTGAACCTTCAAGCAAGTTATTACTTTAGAAAATACTACAATCAGGGCCAAGTATTGATTTCTCAAAAGCCTTGTAAAAATCCAAGCGATTCAATAAAATTCAAAATTTAAGCTATTAAAACAGAATGAAAATCGTATATGAATCATGAGAATGAATTTCTAAAACAATCTGCATAAAGGGTAAGAACTCTAGTTTCTAAATTCATGGGAATCACTGTAAAAATCTGAGATTTTTGGGCATAAGGGTGAACTAAACCCTTACTGAATACTCACATAACTTGTGGATGATAATCCTTGAAGAGAAGCTGAAGCTGAAGCTTGGAGGAGAAAGCCTTAGGTCTGAATTTGGAGAAGAGCGCTTGTTTCTTCTTTTAAACTGACTTGAGAGAGAGAATGAGGAAAACTAATATGTTTTGAGGTTTAGACTAAAGAAAATAATCCTAGGACATTTTATAGTCAGAGCTAAAATAAGAAAGAAAGGTCTAAAATACCCCTGAGGAGTTAAATTAAAAGTTGCTAAAAAATTTGCAACTTAGGTTCCACAGATGGAAACCACAGTCCGTGGATGCTTCCACGGTCCGTGGAACCCTATCGTAGTTCCTGGAATTTATCCTTGACTGCGAATCTGATAACCACGAACCAGGTTCACGGCTCAGGGAACCATGCAAATCTCAAGGAACCTGTTCGTGGTTCTTGAGGGATTTGATGACCGTCAGGTCTGCATTCCACGATGCCAGTCCACGGCCCATGGACTGATCCACGATCTGTGGATCCTGGTCATGGTTCTCAGACAAGATGCTCAACCTCTGATCTGATTTCCATGAGCCCAGTCCATGACTCATGGACTTTTCCATGGCTCGTGGATCTGGCTCATAGATTCAGACTGGCACTTAGACAGTTTCATACCTAGTTATTTTAGACTGGTTCTAGACTTAGAATTTCTGGGGTGTTACAATATCTCCTCCTTGGGATCATTCTTCCTCGAATGAAGACTATACAAGCTGATTTTGGAGGGGAAAAGCTTCAATCCCTACCAACTGAGTACCAGAAGCTGATATCTGACTAAATTTAGTTCTAAGGACATGAAAACATCCTGATAATGCTATAATATCTAAGGAAACAAAATACAGAGACTGAGAGTAAACCAAGGAACTGGGATGAAACTATTACCTCAAGCTAAAGCTGAATCAGAAGGAAAGAAGTGGGGGTACTTGGTCATCATAGTTGCTTCTGCTTCCCAAGTAGCTCCCTCAACTAACTGGTTCCTCCAAAGGACTTTCATTGAAGCGACTTCTTTGTTCCTCAATGTCTGAACTTGACAATCAAGAATCTTAACTGGAACTTCTTCATAAGAGAGACTGTTTTTTACGTCCGCACTTTCTAAAGGCACAACTAAAGTTTGATAACTAATGCATTTCTTTAATAAGGATATATGGAAGACTGGGTGCACCGATGCTAAGTCTGCGGGCAACTCTAACTCATAAGCTACCTTGCCAACTCTCCTCAGAATCCTGTAAGGACCTACATATCGGGGACTAACTTTCCCCTTCTTATCGAACCTCATCATCCCCTTCATGGGTAAAACCTTCAGAAATACCTAATCATCAATCTCAAATTCTATCTCCCTTCTCCTCACATCTGCATAAGACTTCTGATGACTTTGAGCCACTTTCAACCCTTCTCTAATAAGCTGAACGTTTTCCATAGTCTCATGGACTGAATCTGGACCTATCAAAGTTGATTCACCTACCTCAAACCAACCTATAGGTAATCTACACTTTCGCCCATAAAGTGCCTCATACGGAGCCATTTGAATGCTAGAGTGGAAACTGTTATTATAGGCAAACTCTATAAGAGGTAAGTGTTCATCCCAATTACCCTTAAAGTCTATCACACAATCCCTCAACATATCCTCGAAGGTTTTAATGGTACGCTCTGCCTGACCATCTATCTGTGGGTGAAAAGTTATGCTAATATTAACCTGCGTACCAAGACCCTTTCTGAAACGATCTCCAAAATTAAGACGTGAACTAAGTACCCTTATCTGAGATGATGGATAAGGGAACTCCATGAAACTTGACTATCTCACGGATGTAGAGTCTGGCATAATATTCTGCTGAATTAGTGGTCTTGAAAGCTAAGATGTAGGCTGACTTACTCACCGTGTCTACAATCACTGAAACAGAATCATACTGAATGTGAGTAAGAAGTAAGCATATAATGAAGTCCATATTGATAATCTCCTACTTCCAAGTAGGAATGTCCATCTCCTGAGTCATACCACCTGGTCGCTGATGTTCTACCTTCATTGGCTGACAGTTGGGACACTTAGCCACAAAATCAGCAATGTCCCTCTTAATACCATTCCACCAATACACTTCCCGTAGGTTATGGTACATCTTGGTAGCACCAAGATAGATGGATTACCTGGAGCTATGAGCCTCTGTCAAAATCTACTGCCTTAAATCACCTATATTAGGAACGCATAGCCGACCTTGATAACAAAGTACACCATCTCCCCCTTGGGAGAAAACCTCTACTCTTTGCTGCTGGACAACACCCTTCAGCTCAAGTAGGATGGGATCACTGTCTTGCTTTTCCTTCACCTCGGCTACCAATAAGGACTCTGACCCATTCTGAACAATGAAACCACCTTCTGACGAATTTATAAGGCGAACCCCTAACTGAGAGAGAGCATGTGCCCATCCTTCGCTAATTCCTTCTTTCCTTCTTCAACATGTGACACATTGCCCATGGACAACCTACTAAAAGCATCAGCTACTACGTTGGTCTTACCCAAATGGTAAAGTACACTCATTTCATAGTCCTTGAGAAGTTCTAACCACCTTCTCTGATGAAGGTTCAATTCTTTTTGAGTGAATACATACTAGAGGCTCTTATGATTTGTGAATACATCTACCTGGACACCATACAAGTAGTGTCTCCAAATCTTCAGGGCAAAAACAACTGTTTCTAGCTCAAGATCACGAGTCAGATATTTATTCTCATGAACCTTAAGTTGTTTAGAGGCATAAGCAATCACCTTACCATGCTACATCAGAACATAACCTAAGCAAACTCTGGATACATTACAATATACTACGAAACCATCTGAACCCTCTGGTAAAGTTAAAACTGGGGCTGTGGTGAATCTAGTTTTCAACTCTTGGAAGTTACTTTCACACTCATATCACCACTGGAACTTGACCTTCTTCAGAGTCAACCTAGTCAATGGAGAATCTATGGATGAAAACCCCTGAACAAATCTCCTAAAGTAACCAGCCAAACCCAAAAAGCTCCTAATGTCTGTCAGAGAAGTGGGTCTAGGCCAATTCTTTACTGCCTCTATCTTCTGAGAATCCACTCGAATGCCCTCCATAGATACTATATGACCCAGAAAAGCAACTGACTGTAACCAAAACTCACACTTGCTGAATTTGGCAAATAACTGGCGATCCTTGAGAGTTTGAAGCACCACTCTCAAATGATTAGCATACTCCTCCTCACTTCACGAGTAGACTAGAATATCATTTATGAAGAAAATAACAAACATGTCCAAATATTTCTTGAACACCCTATTCATCAAGTCCATAAAAGATGCAGGAGAATTCGTTAGTCCAAAAGATATAACCACAAATTTATAGTGACCATACCGAGTTCTGAAGGATGTCTTTAGAATGTCACACTCTTTAACTCTGAGTTGATGATAATCAGATTTGAGGTCAATCTTGGAGAAATAGCTGGCACCCTGAAGCTGGTTGAACAAGTTATCAATCCTGGGATGGGATACTTATTCTTGATTATGACTTTGTTCAACTAACGGTATTCTATGAACATTCTTAGAGAACCATTTTTTTTACACACTAAAAGAACTGGAGCACCCCACTGATAGATGCTAGATCTGATGAAACCCTTATCTAGAAGGTCTTTACGCTATTCTTTCAACCCCTTGAGCTCAGCTAGAGCCATTCTATAAATAGGAATAGATATGGGTTGCGTATTTGGGAGAAAGTCCATCGCAAAGTCAATCTCCTGCTCAGGAGGGACCCCGGGCAGATCTTCAGGAAATACCTCTGGAAATTCACTGACTATCAGAACTGACTGGAGAGACAGGGTTTCAAACTTAGAATCCTTAACCCAGACTATATGGTAGATGTAACCCTTTGAGATCATCTTCCTAGATTTGAGGTAAGATATGAAATGACCTTTTGATATTGGAGGACTACCCTGCCATTCTAAGATAAGCTCATTTGGAAACTGGAATTTCACGACTCTAGTTTTGCAGTCGATTAAGGTATAACAGGCATGTAGCAAATCCATGCAAAGAATTACATCAAAGTCAGTCATATATAACTCTACTAAATCTACTGAGGTGACTTTATGAAGGACTGAAACTGGGTAATCTTTGTACACCCTCTTAGCTAGGACTGACTCACTAACTGAAGTGGAGACAGGGATGGGTTCTAAGAGTTTTTCAGGAATGACTTCAAATTTGCATGCAATATATAGGGTTACAAAAGATAGTGAAGCCCCCATATCTAACAGAGCATAAACATTAAGAGAGAAGACATATAACATACCAGTGACTACGTCTAGTGAACTCTCCTGATCATGACATGAAGATATGGAATAGAGATGGTTCTGACGCTGGCTGCCACTTTTACCAGAAGTAGTACCCGGCTGAACTGTGCAACCTGCTGGAGCTGCTGAAGTGGTAGACTGAGCTCTATTACCTCCCTATCCCTACCTAGTGGAGGGGCACTCCTTCAACCTATGGCCAAGCTAACCACACCTAAAACACCCCTTTCTACCAGCAAAACACTCACTAAGATGATTACGACCATACTTTGGGCATGCTGGGAAAGTGTTGTTGCCTGAAACATAGCCTTGCGACTTAGATCTTGTTGCCCTCTTTTTTTGGTCCTGTCAAGGTCTGAGAGATAGAGCACTAACTGATAAGGGTGCTAGAGCTGAAGATCTTAGTTGGGACTTGTGCGGTTCCCAACACCTGACCTCTGCTGATAATAGTCATAATTACCCATCCTTGCCTTTTTTATTTCCACCACCATCTCCTTAAGATTATCTTCCTCAATCTGCTGAGCATGGGTCATTAGTTTAGAAATATCCATATCTGAAAACATCATAGATGTCTTGCATTCTTTCTTCACCAGTTTGAATACCCCAGACACAAACTTACCCATTTGAGCCCTTGGCTCAGCCACCATAGCTAGAGCATACCTAGAGAGTTGAGTGAACATCAACCCATATTCCTGAACTGACATGGACCCCTACATCAAATTTAAGAACTCATCTACCTTCGCCTCTCTAGGCAAAAAACTATCCAAAAATGCTCCCTCAAAGCACTCCTAAGTCATAGGAGCTGCATCCCTTCCCTTATGGTCCTTCCACTGCGTGTACTAAATATGAGCCCCGTTCTTAAGCTGGTAGAAAGCTATCTCAAAACTATCAGTACCAGTCACCCGCATCACCTCAAGGATTTTCTTGATTTCATCAATAAAATTATGTGGATCCTCACCAACCTTTGACCCTAAAAACTTTGGTGGGTTCATGTGAACAAAATCTAAAATCCGGTCTACAACTAATCCGCCATTTGGGTTTGCAGGAATTGGGGCCTGTTGATTAGCCTGATTGGCTACAGTCTGCACCAATAACTGGATTGCATTACAAAACTCTGCATTTGTAATAAAATATTTTGGGGTTGGAGGGTTAGCGTTAGCATTGCGTGCATTAGGTCTATGAGGAGGCATGATTTGAAACATATAACGAATGGATTAATGAGGAGAAACAGAGTTAAACTTTATCGCATGATAAAGATAATGAAAGAAGCAAAGTTTTTTTCTTAAAACACCTCGTAGCCTCTCCCTCATAAGTGTGGCGCACGTCACACCCATGAAAGAGACTCTACTTAGTATGGCTTTCGAACACCCTAGGACTATTGAACCTGATGCTCTAATACCTAGTTTGTCATGCCCCGAGGCTAGACCTTAGACATAACACGGGACCTGGTATCACAAGTTACCCCAAGTTAACCCAAAATCTAGCATACAGTAAGCATTTTGAAGTAATATAACTAAGCAGAAGCATAACTGAATCAATCACATAAAAGAAAAAAGTTTCCACTAAAAATATCTGAGATGAGATAACCGTATGAGAAATAAAACAACTAAATCAACTGAGTATGACTCTATGTCTGAAAGCCTCTAATGTTGATGAGGTGTTTGGATAAGCCCTCAGCTAGCTCTAAAATACTGAAAATGGAAGTAACTGACCAACTCAAAAAGCATAGAAAGATGTCCCTGGATGATGAGGACTCACCACTAATTATTGCTGAGGTGGCACTAATAAGAACTAATCACGTGGCTGGAGCTGAGAACCTGAACCTGCATCATGATAGAACACAATACATAGAGTATGCATTAGTACCTTGGATGTACTGAGCATAAGGGATATGCAAAGCTGACTGAATATGCAGGCAAGCTAACATATTCATATCTATTTAAATTGAACTAAACTATAGTACATAGGTCCAAACATAGGCATGCATAAAAGAACTTAAATGCAAGAATAATCTGAAAATATGCTAAAACTTAGAATAAACATAAGTTGAGGGCCTGAGGTACTGTACTGAAACTAAAACTATAGGAGAGTCTATTAACTGACAAAAACCACGTGAGCTAAACGTGAATTCCGATGTATATGCCCCATCGAGAGGACCCAATATACCTTACTAGGGTATAAAGGCATGGATGATGTGATACAAGTTTTGAGGCCCAACTGAGGGGCTAAATAACCTACGGTGTCACATAGTTCTGGGACTTGAGGGTACTCTAAATCCTAGTCCACTCGGTGCTAAATATTACTCCTAAACTAAATATTAATAGCTCATTTAAAATTGAAGTTCTGAATTTTTTAGGCAGAACTAACTGGTATGAAATACATTATTTTCTGAAAGACTCTAGTTACTGAAACTAACTAATTTATGTTTAAAACTCAAAATTGGTAGTCTAGATTGAACCTTGAAGCAAGTTATTACTTTAGAAAATACTACAATCAGGACCAAGTATTGATTTCTCAAAAGCTTTGTAAAATCCAAGAGGTTCAATAAAAATCAATATGTAAGCCATTAAAATAAGATGATATCATATATGAATCATAAGCATGAATTTCTAAAATAATATTCATAAAGGGTAAGAACCCTAGTTTCTAAATTCATGGGAATCACTATAAAAATCTGGGATTTTTGGGCATAAGGGCAAACTAAACCCTTACTGAATACCCACATACCTGGTGAATGATAATCCTTGAAGAGAACCTGAAGTTGAAGCTTGGAGTAGTAAGCCCTAGGTCTGAAATTTGGAGAAGAATGCTCTTTTCTTCTTTGAAACTGGCGAATGAGGAAAGCTGATATGTTTTGAGGTTTAGACATAATAAAATAAGCCTAGGACATTTTATAGTCAGAGCTAAAATAAGAAGGAAAGATCTCAAATACCCCCCGAGGAGGTAAATTAAAAGCTTCTGAAAATTTGGTGACTCAAGTTCCACGGATAGGATCCACAGTCCGTGGATACTTCCATGGTCCGTGGAACCCTATCGTAGTTCTTGGACATTTTCCCCGACTATGGGTCTGATAGCCACGAACTAGGTTCACAGCTCATGGAACCATCCATGGCTCGTGGAACCTGTTCATTGTTCCTGAGGAATTTGATGACCCTCAGGTCTGAGTTCCACGATGCCGTTCCATGGCCCGTGGACTGATCCATGAATCAGGGATCTTGGTCATGGTTCTCAGACCAGATATTCGACCTCTGACCTAATTTCTATGTGCCCAATCTATGGCTCATGGACTATTCCTCAACTCATGGATTTGGCTCGTCGATTCTTACTGGCACTTAGATAGTTTCACACCTAGTGATTTTGGACTGGTTCTAGGCTTAGAATTTCTGGGGTGTTACAGTTTCCCATTAGTCCTAATCATGTTTAGAATTATCAATTTCGTACTATGAATCATAAAAGAACATCCTGGGATCAGTTCTAGGTAAAATTACACCTACCTATAGGGTTTTCTCTACTTTTTATACATTCACGACACTAAACCCATAATTCCCCATAAAACTTTATTCTTATAATTCTATGATCAACAAGAAATCAAAAGATGATAAAAAGGAGGAATTACTCACCTTAAGAGAAGAAAATCCCATATCTCAAGGGGAAATTTCCTCTCTACTGCTCTCTCATGATACTTAGAGTTTTGGGAAATAACTCTAAAAACTTATTTATGTTTCAGGGAATTTGTCTCATCTTTTGTCATAGCTTCTCATTTCTTGCTATGGCGAACAACTATGATGGGACCCAGCTTGCTACGGCGATCTTGCTACAACAAGACTGCATCTGCTATAGCGGTCCATAAATAGTAGCTCTAAACTTGCCCAAAAACTCCCCATTTTATAACACACTTTAAGTTTCTAGACATTACAGATTAATCCCGATGTGGCAACTGTCATAATAGGAGTTCTATGAACCCTATTCCTATCATAAAATTTCCTACGGGATTTTACACAAATTGATTATCCATAGAAAAACACCACAGCTTATATGCCAAGATTTTGCAGCATTTTTTATGCTTAAAACTAAGGATTTTAGGAGTTCTTGAGTGGTTTTTCTGAGATATGATGTCCGTTTGTTACATGCGTAGGGAAACTTACTTTGGGCATGGAAGTTGTCAATTTTGGTGAAAAATAGTGACCCCCGAGCTCTGAAGTCCCTCACGGGCCATGAGGGTAGTCATGGGATCATCTAGAGATAATTTCAAGTTGAATACACCCGATGGATGCCTTTGATAGACCGTGGGACATGCCATGATCCATTAAGTCCGGTCATGAATTCATTACAATAAGCATTATAAGATAAACTTCAAACAAAGGATGCCTATGATGGACCATGAGATGTTCCATGAGCCATCGAGTCCAAATTGTTAGATAGAGATAAAGAAGGTTTCAAGTTGGAGACTGACCGATAGAAGCCTCTGACGAACCATGAGGTGTACCACAATCCATCGACATGAGCCG
This sequence comes from Jaltomata sinuosa, assembly GCA_003996215.1. Classification (NCBI taxonomy): domain Eukaryota; kingdom Viridiplantae; phylum Streptophyta; class Magnoliopsida; order Solanales; family Solanaceae; genus Jaltomata; species Jaltomata sinuosa. The sequence continues at coordinate 48,347 of QJPP01004291.1, forward strand.
CGAGATCAAGGCAAAATGATATCAGAGAAATAGAAGAGAAGTTCATGGTTCACCTAGATGAACTGTAAAATATGAGATGGGTTATAAGTCAAATTGTGAGACTTGTTGCAGTCGGCATTCCTAGTTTGTTTAGGATTTCATTTTTATGTCTATAAATACTTTATTTAGGGTTTCTTTTACCCATTACTCATCCCATATGACTATTATTCATATTGTTGACATTGTTTTACATTTCTTCATTGTTAATATGAGTAAGTTATTTCTTATGAATTATTTTTTGATTCTCTCAAGCATGAGTAGCTAAACACCATAAGTAGAGTTGTCAAAATCATGATGAATTAACAAATTTAGGTTAAATAATTAGTGATTCTTGAATGGTGATCATGCATGTATTATTTATCTCTTTACTTTAACTTCTTTTTAACGATTACAAATATTAGAACTCGCCATTAACCTTTACTTGCCAGACCAAGGAGGTAATAGGTTAGGAAAAGAGATTAACAACAGAGATTTGAGAATGCCAACCCTCATCTAATAATTTGAGACCAACTAGAGATAATCAATATGAAACAATTAATAATTTTTAGTAATTCAACACGTGATACCAACAAGAGATCAAGTGAAATTTTCCTGAGTGGTCCGACCGGACCTTAGTTTAACCATAACGTATCATTAGTTTTTCATGCATATCATAAGAATAGATCACTACTTGTGTATGTCTACTAAGTTATGAAATTATGGAGAACAGAGTCCTAGTTACTTCTCATAATCTGAATACAACCAATCATTAACTTGCAAACCATTATTTACTTTTTCTGCAACCCCCCTTTGAAATAACGACTATCAAGTCAGGATTTCACTACTAACAATGTTCTTCCATATTCTCTTTGGGATTCCACCCTAACTCATAATTGGGTTCTATATTTGACAGCGATCACTTTATATTTCATTTTAGAGGTATAATTTTAGCGTATCAAATTTTGGTGCTGTTTCTAAGAAATACGATTTAGAATTTGTCTTTAGTGCATATGTCTATTTGTAATCCTTATTTCTTTTTTTATTCTTTTTTGTTGTTCTTGTTTTCTTTAGGTATAATAGAATAACAATCATTAAGAGAAGCTGAGGCTCGGTGCTTAGCCAACAAAGCTATTGCTCGTGCCTTGGCTGGTAATGTTCAAGACCCCCTTGCAGTCAATCCATTGAGAGATGATGTTGTCGACAAAGAGGCTGAAAATTGGCATCAACTTGCCTTTGCACATGTTGTTACTGCCAGTCAACAATGAAATCTAAATCCTGAGTGGTATGCTAAGGTAGACACTGAAGCTGACTATGATGATAGTGTCACACCCCAAACCACAGGAGGCATGACCGGATCCCCAAAAGGACGAGGGCGCCAAAATAGAGTATATCTCTATTGAACCTTCTTGGGGTCTGAGACCGACAAGGTCTCTAAGAATAGCAATTTGAAACACTGAAAGCTCAATAGTAGGTAAACAACACAAGGCCAACAAGGCTATTATCATAGTAGATAGCTAATAACAAGGCCGACAAGGCCATACCCAACACTGATATACATATACACGTCTACAAGCCTCTAGGAGTAAGTAAAATATCTCATATCCAGGACACGGCCCTGGACTACCCATAAGTTGTACATATACATAACCTGGTCAAAATATAAGCTAGACCTCTGACTCGTCAGCTCCAGGAAGAATGGAGCTTACCAAAATGGCTGAACTATGCAAATCCTACTGAAGAGGTCTGTCTGGGTTTATGTATAAACCTGCAGGCATGAATGCATCGCCCCCCAAGGCAATGGGGACGTCAGTACGACAATAATGTACTAGCATGTAAGGTGGAAACATAATAGTAAGTCGCAAGTAGTAAATCTGAACAAGATATAATATGAAACTTGTAAACTGTAATTGGTAAGACTCGTTAAGCTCTTTTCTCCTTTATTCTTTTTAGAACACAACACATGCATTAACTCACACCGCAACTCACTCTTTATAGCCCACACTGAACCACAATAGCACCTTGGCGCACCCTGTATATAATGTCCTCAATATGGAAGTAGCGCCTCGGCGGACCCTATGTATATAATGGCCTCAATATGGAAGTAGCACCTCGATGCACACTATGTATATAATAGCCTAAATATGGCAGTAGAACCTCGGTGCACACTAACACGCAATCCACGCGTAATAAATTTATTACTAGATTGACGTTCAAAGCTACTCTTGTTAGTTATAGAGGTTCATTTAGATAACTTCTTTCGCCTTGACTTACTAGATGTTGGACTAAACTTACCAAACACATATGAATGGGGATTTGACTTGCTAACCTTCCTTTTATACTTTCTAAAGCTTGATTAGGGAACTTACCAAACACATATGAATGGGGATTTGACTTGCTAACCTTCCTTTTATACTTTCTAAAGCTTGATTAGGGATCACAACACAAAGAAGAAACTCGACAAAAGGATAACTTACGTTTCATGCAAAAAGAATCAGATTTTTATAAGAAAGAGACTTGAAGCACCATAATGTATCACTTAGTACCTTAATACTTTTTAAGTTACCAAATCATCTCTCTTACAATAGAATACTCAAATTCCTTCTTTTGGGGTTTTAGAGTTCCATTTCTAGATTCATGCCGATAAGGAATAAACAAGCCTTAACATACCTTGTTCCTTTCGAAGATTGTGCTTACCACAACTTGTACTTTACTTTATTAAGTTAATCTACAACACAAGGGTATAATGAAGCTAATATTAGCTCTTAAACCTGATGCAACCTTTCCAAAATAGTAGCTAAACATTTCCCGGGCCGATTTACGTATTGGCATTAATAAAAGGGTGTATCGTCACACCTTTCTCCCCCATTACAATACACATAACACACACACCAACATACTGACTCCAACTATATAAAACACATCAAACATACCTTACACAACTCACCATACCGAAATACAATAGCAACACATTGAACCCACGACTTTCGATCGCCGTCCCGTGAGTTCTTAACAACAATTCAACAACAATTGTCCATCCAAACTTCAATCCAGAAATATGATTATGGGAAGATTACTTACCACACTTGAAGGGGTGTTTTATCCTCTTTTTATTGATGCCTTGAAAAGCTTAAGTACCCCCTACACATACACCAATAAGAGAAGAAGAAATCTCTTAATTGTTACACAATATCTATGTGTTCAATCTTAAGAAAGGGGCTGCCATAGTTCATGTCTTTTTTACCATAGGATATCCTAGATATATGTAGTAGATTAGTACCAAGATAATAAGTTGTTTAACTAACCTTAATCTTGAATAAATCTTGATCTTCTTAGAACCCTAAAGGGAGAAAGGGGCTGCCAAAATGAAAGAGGATAAGAGAGAATTTTCCAGCTTTTTGTGATCAATATTGATCAACAAAAGGTCTGTATAAAGGGGCCTTTTGGCCGACTTTTTTTGAGTATATTTGGGCCAAAATGGGTCAATAAACTTGGGACAAAATTATCCTTTTCTTGGGCCTCAAAAGGGTTAAGTTTTTTGGCTGATTTTAGGCTTCTCTTAGGTGAAAATGTGGTCAATATTGGTGGCTACCTTTTGTAGTTGTTTGGGCCATATTTGGTTGTGCTTTGATGGGCCAACTTTAAGCTTCATTTGGGATACCATTAGGTCTAATAATCCATGATGTTGCTGCCCGTAATAGGCCCTCAGAACTTAGTTTGTTAACGTAGGTAGGTGATGCACCTACTTGCCACCTAAGAGCTTAGATAAGTCGGGCAATCACCTCACTTGTTTTATCTCATTTTCAAAACCCTCATCCTTATACTTCAACTTAACACTTATATACATTTGGCCATTTCAAATTATAGGCCAAAGTACCCCTTCACAATCTTGAGCTCAAGTACCTTCGTCGATATCAATTTAGTCATATAGGTTTTGAAAGGTACAGGGTGTCACATCCTTCCCCCTTAGAATCATTTGTCCTCGAATGAGGGTAATGCGTATAGAGCCCTAGTCCTTTGGGATTTCTAGAAATTTTGGTAGAATTTTCTTTATAATTGGGACTATCCAAAAACCTGAAACTCAGCAAAAGTCCAGCACAATGCCTCACAGGGCTATACAACGATATACAATTAAATGCAATCATTTTGCACATGTTCAAACCTGATCATATTTGCACAGTAGAAAAAAATACTATGAAGATAAGGACATGACTTACCTCTATACTATCTTCAGGTCGTAAATAACTGGGGATACTTTTTCCTCATTTCTTCCTCGACTTCCCACATCATTTCCTCGACATTATTATTTCTCCACAACACCTTTACTGAGGCTATGTCTTTGGTTCTGAGCTTCCTAACTTGACGATCTAGGATAGAAATTGGTACTTCCTCATAGGATAAGTCTTCATAAAGTTGAATATCTTTGGTAGGCATAATATGTGAAGGATCTCCTATGCACTTTCGTAGCATCGATACATGAAATACAAGATGGACTGCCTCCAATTTTGTGGGTAACTCTAGCTCATAGCCACTTTTCCTACCGTCCGAATGATCTTGTATGGTCCAATATATCTTGGACTAAGCTATCCATTTTTACCAAATAGCATAACGCCTTTCATGGGAAAAACCTTTAGGAAAACCCAATCACTAACACTAAATTCCAAATCCCGATGATGCATATCTGCATATGATTTCTGCCTACTCTGGGCTGCTAGTAATCTTTCTCGAATTAGCTTCATCTTCTCCATTGCCTGATTAACTAGGTCAGGCCATAATAATTCTGCTTCCCCAATTTCAAACCATCCAATCGGTGATCTACACTTTCGTCCATATAAAGCTTCATAAGGATACATCTGAATGCTTGCATGGAAGCTATTATTACAAGCAAACTCAATTAGTGGCAAATGGTCATCCCAACTCCCTTTAAAATCTAGTACACAAGCTCATAGCATATCTTTGAGTGTTTGAATAGTGCGTTCAACTTGTCCATCTGTCTGTGGATAAAAAGTTGTACTGAGACTTATTTGAGTACCTAAGCCTCTCTGGAAAGACCTCCAAAAATTTGTTGTAAACTGAGCACCCCTGTCTGAAATGATGGAAATTGGGACACCATGAAGTCGAACTATTTCACTAATATACAACTTGGCATAATCTTCAGCAGTATAAGTTGTCCTCACTGGCAAAAAGTGAGCTGATATTGTAAGTTTATCTACAATCATCCATATGGAATCATACTTTCGATAAGTACGAGGTAAGCCTGTAATAAAGTCCATGTTGATCACCTCCTATTTCCAGGTAGGTATCACTATACTTTAAGTTAGACCTCCGGGTCTCTGGTGTTCAATTTTTACCTGTTGACAATTTGGGCATTGGGTTACAAACTCTGCAATATTTCTCTTCATATTATTCCACCAATAAATCTGTCGAAGATCATGATACATCTTCATCGCTCCTGGATGGATTGAATAGTGGGAATAGTGAACTTTTGCCAAAATTTTCTCTCGAAGCTCCCCGACTTTAGGTACACATAGACGACCTTGATATCTCTGAACCCCATCTTCCTTAAACTCTATTAGTGGTTGCTTCTGCTGTGGAATTTCTTCCCTCAATCTTACTAACTCTGGATCATCATATTGTCGTTCCTTTACCTTTGTTATAAGTGAGGATTCTATTGTGCATTGAATAACAACTCCCCCATTACCTTGGTCTAGTAGTCGAACCTGCAAATTAGCTAACTGATGTAGTTCTCTTGTCATCTCAATCTTTATATTTTCTATGTGGCTCAAGCTTCCCATGGATTTGCGGCTAAGTGCATCGGCCACTACATTAGCCTTAACTGGATGGTACAAAATATCTATATCATAATCCTTTAGTAACTCTAGCCACCTTCTTTGCCTTAGGTTTAAATCCTTCTGTTTGAATAAATACTGTAGACTTTTCTGGTCCGTAAACACATATACATGGACTCCAAACCAGTAATGGCGCCAAATTTTCAAGGCAAATATAAATGTTGCCAATTCAAGATCGTGAGTAGACCTTCAGGCATGAATGAAGCGCCCCCCAGGCAATGCGGACGTCAGTACGACAATAATGTACTGGCATGTAAGGTGGAAACATAATAGTAAGTCGCAAGTAGTAAATCTGAACAAGATATAATATGAAACTTGTAAACTGTAATTGGTAAGACTCGTTAAGATCTTTTCTCCTTTATTCTTTTTAAAACACAACACATGCATTAACTCAAACCGCAACTCACTCTTTATAACCCACACTGAACCACAATAGTGCCTTGGCGCACCCTGCATATAATGGCCTCAATATGGTAGTAGCGCCTCAGCGCACACTATGTATATAATGGCCTCAATATGGCAGTAGCACCTCAGTGCACACTATGTATATAATAGCCTCAATATGGAATTAGCACCTCAGTGCACACTAACACGCAATTCACGTGTAATAAGTTTATTACTAGATTGACCTTCAAGGCTACTCTTATTAGTTATAGAGGTTCATTTAGATAACTTCTTTAGCCTTGACTTACTAGATGTTGGGCTCAACTTACCAAACACATATGAATGAGGATTTGACTTGCTAACCTTCCTTTTATACTTTCTAAAGCTTGATTAGGGATCACAACACAAAGAAGAAACTCAACAAAAGGATAACTTAAGCAACACATTGAACTCACGACTTCCGATCGTCGTCCCGTGAGTTCTTAACAATAATTCAACAACAATTGTCCATCCGAACTTCAATTCAAAAATATGATTATGGGCAGAGTACTTACCACACTTGAAGGGGTGTTTTTATCCTCTTTTTATTGATGCTTTGAAAAGCTTAAGTACCCCCTACACATACACCAACAAGAGAAGAAGAAATCTCTTAATTGTTACACATTTTTTATGTGTTCAATCTTAAGAAAGGGGCTGCCATAGTTCATGTATTTCTTACCATAGGATATCCTAGCTATATGTATTAGATTAGTACCAAGATAACAAGTTGTTTAACTAACCTTAATCTTGAATAAATCTTGATCTTCTTAGAACCCTAAAGGGAGAAAGGGGCTGCCAAAATGAAAGAGGATAAGAGAGAATTTTCCAGCTTTTTATGATCAATATTGATCAACAAAAGGTCTGTATAAGGGGGCCTTTTGGCCGACTTTTTTTGAGTATATTTGGGCCAAAATGGGTCAAGAAACTTGGGCCAAAATTATCCTTTGATTGGGCCTCAAAAGGGTTAAGTTTTGTGGCTGATTTTGGGCTTCTCTTAGGTCAAAATGTGGTCAATATTGGTGGCTACCTTTTGTAGTTGTTTGGGCCAGATTTGGTTGTGCTTTGATGGGCCAAATTTAAGCTTCATTTGGGATACCATTAGGTCTAATAATCCATGATGTTTCTCCCATAATAGGCCCTCAAAACCTAGTTCGTTAAGGTAGATAGGTGATGCACCTACTTGCCACCTAAGAGCTTAGATAAGTCGGGCAAGCACCTCACTTGTTTTATCTTATTTTCAAAACCCTCATCCTTATACTTTAACTTTAACACTTATATACATTTGACCATTTCAAATTCTAGGCCAAAGTACCCCTTCACAATCTTGAGCTCAAGTACCTTCGTCGATATTAACTTAGTCATATAGGTTTTGAAAGGTACGGGGTGTCATAGATAGCATGGAGCTGGAAAAGAGGACTCACCAATAGGTGACAGAAAAGTGGTTTGGAAGCTCTAGCCACGTGTCTGGAAAGGAACACCTGAATCTGCATCATCAAAGGATGCAGCGCAAGATATGCGTCAGTACTATAGGATGTACCAAGTATGTGAGCGATGCATGAATCATGATAAAAACAGTTTAAAATATGCTTAAGAATGAACTTGTTATGTAAAGAAGGAACGTGAATAAATATCAAGGTATAAGACATGAAACATGAAATAAAGCTTAAGCTTCATAGTATAAAATCATATAACTTCATAGCTTGAAAATAAACATCTGGGAGTTTCTCTTAACCGACAAAACCATGCTGAGCTACATGGAGTCCAGTGTCATGCACCCACACTAAAAAAGGTTATCCTAACCGACCAAAGTTAGAACCATGTCATAAAGGATCCTGTCATAAGCCACAGAGGGCAACCTATGGTGGCAATGTAGTTTTGGACTTGGGTTATCTGAACCCTTGTATCTCAGTGCTAAATACTACTCCCAAAATATATAACATGAGCTCATATACATGTGACATATATGATGTCAAGCTTGTTCATAACGTGTTCATACCGCGAATCGTCACACTACTCACAAATTTTGGTTTAGAAATCGATTCATTAGCATTGATAGAACATCGAGTGTCTTGTCTTGCATAATACTTCATGACATGAAAAAATTTCATGGCTCTAGTTTAATTTCATAAAATATATACTTTCATAGAACATAGGAACTAGGCATGCACATACTTAAAAATCCATAAGGAATATGTTATCAAAATCCAATTTGCTTAAATCAACATCATGCATGTAGAAATTTCCATGGTTAAACTTCAATTCATGAAGTAAGGGTTAAAATGTAAAAATCCATGTGAAATCATGCAATTTAATAGTAATTTCATTGTCAAATCATGAGAAAATTATATTTAGCAAAACCCATAAGAATTGGATAAGAACCCTAATTTGAAGATCATGAATTCAAAATTTGAATTAGGGTTTTTGGGAACAAGGGTGAAAGAAACCCATTGTTGATTACCCACATACCTTGATTGAAGCTAACCCACTTGGAATTGAAAAGATTAAGGAGACTTGATCTTGGAGCTTGAGACTTGGAGCTTGGAGAATGGAGACCATTTTCTTTTCTTGGAACTTGATTGAGAGAATGGAAGAGAACTTAGGCTGAGTGGGAATAAAACCCCTTCTAATTTGCCAAAAATGACTTAACTTAGGAGTTAAAAGAGTGAGAAATTACAAAAAATACTCCAAGGAAAAGAGTCTAAAAAACTGCTGAAAATTTTGTCACGGGCTTCTACAACCATGAATCACGACTCGTGCAATGGATCACGGTTCGTGGAAAGGGTTCGTGGTTCTTGGGTAACGTTTCTGGCCTATGGACTGATTATCATGAGTTGTTTTCACGCCCCATGGAAACTTCCACGACCCGTGGAACCTTCTCGTGGTTTTCAGGTAAAAAACTAATTTCCACGAGTTGATTTCATGACCCGTGGAACCTTCTCGTGGTTGTTGTCTGTCATTTTGACGGACAGACACCCTTTAGTAAAACACTGATAACTTTTTGCTCCGGACTCATATTAATATGCGGCTGGTGGAGTTGGAAAGAAGATTCAGACCTTTAATTTGCTGGGTACTAAGTTACCTAAATCTTAATATTCTATGAGTTATGATCGTTTGAAGTTGACCCTTAAAAACTATTACACTAAAACTCAATCGGTAAGGAAGCTTTCAACTCAACTTTGAGCTAGAGGTTCTTTATGACCCTTATTCATATCTTATACACCTTCAAAACTTAAGAATACGTCTTAATACTTAGATACATAGAAAATTTATCTAGTCCAGGTCTAACAACACATGAAGAACGGTTCAGATTTGGCTTAGAATTTCTGGAGTGTTACAATATCTCCCCCTTGGGATCATTCATCCTCGAATGAAGACTACTAAGTTGAGATTAGAGAGGAAAAAGGGTTGCAATCCCATCAACTGAGTTCTAAGAGCTGAAATATTTCATGGTAACTTATTTCTGACTAAAATATAAACTGAGATGGATTCAGGGGGCATATATGCATACGGAGAGCATAAGCATAACTGATGGGACATGGAACCGAATAGGTAACATGATAAATGGTCTGGATTAAGAGTAGGGACTTAGCTGAAACTTATAAAGAATGAACGCATTCTTAGAAATTGTAGTTAACTGAAAAGGGCATCAAACTGGAAGGGGTAACCATACGAGAAAACCATTCCCTTTTAAACTGAACTTACTACCTTGGACCAAACTGAATGTAGGGCCTTCTAGCCTTAGGAATGATTATCGATAGGTCTGAAATGATCTGATATGAGGAGTCTCGTATTCTTGCAAGCTGAAGTTACTGGACCTAAGAATGGGCACCCTGGGCTAGGAGTAAGAAAAAAGTATTCTTGCCTTAATCACTATGGTTGACAACTCTTAAGCTTAGAAAAACCTTTCAACTACACTAACTCCTCTGAATACTAAGGTCTGAGTCTAACTACCTACTACTTCACATCTAGGATACTACTTAGATTCCTCTACTAACAGCTATGACAACACAAGCCAAGATCACTGAGAGAATAGAATGGGAGCATGAGCATCACGAATGAAGGAATACTGATCGATCTTGACTTATACTAAGTTTGATCTAGCCACTCAAGGTGGGGTTTGAGAAGTCAAGTGAAAAGGGCATGAGTGTCTTACATCCTGGACATACAAAGCATGGTTAGAGTAAGGATATCACAAGCATGAATTATTAGAGAAATCTGGTATGAGCATATACATGATGTAGCATGATTTCGTTATCCATTAAGGCATATCTTGAGAACTGAGTATGTAGACTGAGCATAGTGTGAGACATGAGCTTTCATATATGACAGGTATCATGGTGTAAAGCTGGAATTCATAGAATCATAGAGTAATATTAGAATCGCTGTCTGGAGCAATTTTTGTTTGTTATGGGAGTTGAGTATGGACGTGAATCTGCATGAAGTCCGTGAATTTGAATTAAGAACATGGCACTGGAATACAAGACATGAATGGGGTGTTGTAATGAGGGAAGTATACTTAAGGTTCTAGGATATAAATAAGTCTCTGCACCCCTCCTAACTTCATTCTGACACCCATTAGCATTACTACCCAAGTCTCCAAAATCTGACTGATTCTACATCCCACCATCTCCCCCTTAGATTCCATTTTAATCTAACAGAGCAAACATTTTTCTAGGAGTTAATCTGAATATACACTTCCTTCTATAGTCTAAGGATCACCCTTACCTAAAAATCTTGGCCTCAACCTTTCTATCTCATATAAGGGTTGTACATATCACACTCAATAACTTCCAACCTATCCCTTGCAAATACATGTCAAACTTACATGGTTCTAACTCCCAAAGCTCTCTCTTTCTACTACCTGCCAAATCAAATGCATTAAAGCCTATACCGAGAGGTTCAAAATTTCCTATCCTTCTCTAACTCACATATATATATATCATGCCTACACATTCACACTTGCTTCAACTCATCACTTAAGCTCTTGCATAAACTATACCAAGCCTACCAGAAAATACCATAAAACTATCATTCTCCCTCTTATACTATCATCCTTTTGTTCACATCCTATACCTGGTCTATACTAGCATAAGAAATTACAACTCTTTAATCCACACCAAGGGATGTATCATCCCATTACCCATCTAGTAAAAAACAACTCCAAATACATACTCCAATATACTATCATTCCCCCATCAAGGCTACCATACTTCTGACTTCAAATTTTTAACTCTAAGTTACTTCTACTACTAATGGATTACAATACAACATCTATCGGGTGGCAATACTACCCAAGGATCTAGGTACACATTTTCCCATCTTACAGAATAATTAGTAACAAGGTTCTGAAAGAGGATCTAAGAGCACCTCGCTAAGAGATAATATGAGATTTACTACTTCTGGCACCGCAAATATGAGGTAAAACAGGTGGAATTGGGACAACGCATAAATTTAGAGAATAAATAGAGTTAAACTCTATCGCACGATATTGAACATAAAAGAAGTGAAGTTTTTCCTAAGATACCTCATAGCCTCTCTCTCATAAGTATGGCGCGCTTCACACCCATGAAAGAGACTCTACTTAATGTCGTTTTCAGACACCCTAGGACTCTTGAACCTGGCTCTGATACTATATTTGTCACGCCCCAAGGCTACCCTCTAGACGTAACATGGGACTCGGGACCACAAGTGCCCCAAGTTAACCCTTGGTCATAGCATAACATAGGTATACACGAGGAAACATAGCGAAAGCATAAATAGAAAGCTAGGCAACCCAATCCATAAATGATGAAGTCAATAAGAAACGTAATCCAAAAGGGAGAGTTGAATATTGTCTATGTCTGAAAAGTCTCTATATGACATAAGGCGTTGCTAGGACAAGACCCTAGAAAACGCAAAGTACGAAAGTAAGAAATTAACACAAACTAAAACATATCTAGTCCTAGACCTAAGAGGACTTACCAATAGCTGACATAAAAGTGGCCTGGAAGCTCTAGCCACGTGTCTGGAAAGGAACACCTGAATCTGCATCATCAAAGGATGCAGCGCAGATATGCGTCAGTACTAAAGGAAGTACCGAGTATGTGAGCGATGCATGAATCATGATAAAAAAAATTTAAAATATGCTTAAGAATGAAATTGTTACGTAAAGAAGGAACATGAATAAATATCAAGGTATAAGACATGAAACATGAAATAAAGCTTAAGTTTCATAGTATAGAATCATATAACTTCATAGCTTGAAAATAAATATGTGGGAGTTTCTCTTAATCAACATAAACCATGCAGACCTAGATGGAGTCCAGTGTCATGCACCCACATTGAAAAAGGTTTTCCTAATTGGCCAAAGTTAGAACCATGTCATAAAGGATCCTGTTATAAGACACAGAGGGCAACCTATGGTGGCAACGTAGTTTTGGACTTGGGTTATCTGAACCCTCATCTCTCGGTGCTAAATACTACTCCCAAAATATATAACATGAGCTCATATACATGTGACATATCTTATACCAAGCTTGTTCATAACGTGTTCATACCCTGGATCGTCATACTACTCACAATTTTTGGTTTATAAATCGATTCATGAGCATTGATGGAACATCGGGTGTCTTGTCTTGCATAATACTTCATGACATGGAAAATTTGCGTGGCTCTAGTTCAATTTCATAAAACATATACTTTCATAGAATATAGGAACTAGGCATGCACATGCTTGAAAATCCATAAGGAACATGCTATCAAAATCTAATTTGCTTAAATCAACATCATGCATGTAGAAATTTCCATTGTTAAACTTTAATTCATGAAATAAGAGTTAACATGTAAAAATCCATGTGAAATCATGCAATTTAATAGTAATTTTATAGTCAAATCATGAGAAGATCATATTTAGCAAAACACATAAGAATTGGATAAAAACCCTAATTTGAAGATCATGAATTCAAAATTTGAATTAGGGGTTTTTGGCACAAGGGTGAAAGGAACCCATTGCTCATTACCCACATACCTTGATTGAATATAACCCACTTGGAATTAAAAAGATTCAGGAAACTTGATCTTTGAGATTGAGACTTGGAGCTTGGAGAATAGAGACCCTTTTCTTCTCTTGGAACTTGATTGAGAAAATAGAAGAGAACTTAGGCTAAGTGGGAATAAAACCACTTCTAATTTTCCCAAAATGACTTAACTTAGGAGTTAAAAGAGTGAAAAATTAAAAAAATACTCCAAGGAAAAGAGTCTAAAAAATTGTTGAAAATTTCATCACAGGCTTCTACGGACATGAATCACGACCCGTGGAATGGATCACGATTCGTGGAAAGGTTTCATGGTTCCTGGGCGAAGTTTCTGGCCTCTGGACTGATTTCCACGAGTTTGTTTCATGACCCGTAGAACCTTCTCATGGTTTTTAGGTTAAAAACTGATTTCCACGAGTTGGATTCACGACCCGTGGAACCTTCTCATGGTTGTTGTCTGTCATTTTGACTGACAGATACCCTTCTATAAAACACTGATAACGTTTGGTTCCTGACTCGGATTAATGCACTGTTAGTAGTGTTGGAAATAAGATTCAAAGACCTTTAATTTGGTAGGTACTAGGTCATCTAACACTTAATATTATAGGAGTTATGATTGTTTGAAGTTGACCCTTGAAAAAATCTTACACTAAAACTCAATCGGTAAGGAAGCTTTCAACTCAACTTTGAGCTAGAGGTTCTTTATGACGTTTATTCATATTAATACACTTACAAAACTTAAGAATAGGTCTTAATACTTAGATACATAGAAAATTTATCTAGTCCAGGTCTAACAACACATGAAGAACAGTTCAGATTTGGCTTAGAATTTCTGGGGTGTTACACTTGAAATCATGGGTGATAATGAATAAAATAGGAGAAGGGAAAGACACTACAGATATTGATAGACTAGCAGCTGTTGAGTTTAAGAAAGATCAAGCTGGAATGTAATGACACATTCTATCGTTATGCTGAAATAAGACATAAGTACCTGGCTAGAATAGTCCCTAAGGTGATTATTGAAAATCTCAGGCTAGGGTGAGCTTAGATGAAAAATATAGAGTGATGTGCCTTAGAGGTGATTCATATTTCATGTGATGTCATGTGGTAGTATGGTATTTAATTTTGAGTAGCCAACTGTCGTAGAGTTCTGTAGAAAGTTTTGGGACAATAATCGGAGCCATGGAACTCTGTAAATGATAGTTGTCATATCGGTAATAATTTGTGGTGTTTATAAAATAATGTGTATTGTGAAATAAGGGCCTAGGAATGAGAACACCATGTTCTATAAATTTTCATTCATAGCAACAATGGAAGCCTCATCATAATGGTCCATCACAATAAGTTACTCCTCATTTGGATGACCCATTGCGACGTAGAGCCATCCATCGCAATGAGAAAATGGGAAAGTATATTACTTGTAAGTCCTGCAGTATTCTGAGTTATTTCCCTCATTATTCAATTCCATTCTAGCGCTCCAAGAAGTGAGCTTTCCAAAAAAACTAGCACAATCTTCATCATTTGAGGTAAGTAATCCGTAGAACTCTTTGATTATTGATTATTAATCTTACTTAGTCCTTGGGGGAATGATTAATGTCGGAATTCTTGCATTTAATCCCTAGAAGTATGAACTTAGGGAAGAAGCCTATGGGTAAGTGTAAAATCACCTAGAATTGATCCTAGGATATATATTTTGATCTCCTAGCATGAAATTAATTGTATTTAACTTGTTTAAAGTTAGTAGGGAACCTTGGGTTCCATAAAGGTGAAATATTTAGGCATAAAAATGGCTAAGAGGTCATGAACTTGATTAGAAACCTTTGATTATTGTTTCTATGAATGTAATGGATTTAGTTAGTGACTAATTACCCTTGGGGAATTCTAGGAACCTTGTTTAATGTGTAGAATTGTTGGGTTAGATTCCCAAGGCCTAATATGAAGGGGACATGATTAACTACTCATATATTATTGTTGTTTATAGATTTGATCACTCTGAGGTGTTAAGGAGAGGCAATACTATAGTGAATTAGCTTGCGGATGTTGATGCTTCACTTGAGGTAGGTTATGGTTTGAATTATATTTAAGACTCACTTTATCTCATTTATGTAGTGGAGTTGTGTAACTTGTGGTTGGTCTTCGAACGTAATTGAATTATTTGTGTTTTCCTTTTATGCTTGTATGAATAGACTAGATGAACTGGAAGTGATAAGAGAGCTGAAATGGCTAAGTGTGATGGTGTCTTGGGAACTAAATATATTCGAGAGAAATAGGTCTAAGAGACTAGTTATATAGATATTGATGTTGATACCATTGCTATGGATTGGATACCATGCTAGTATTGTATATGGACACCTAGGGTCACCTGCAGGTTATGGCTAGTAGGCAGAAATAAGACCCATAGCATGTATGTACACTATTTTACCTTGTTTTGTATTATTGTACTGCTTTATATAGTGAGTTGGCTGAGAACTGAGGGGAGACTAGAGACACGGGTGATATAAGTAAAGATTGATGTACATAGTGATATGAGATATAATTGTTGAGAGTGGTTTCCTTTCCCTATTATGATGATATTATGTGAATCATGAACTTGAGATTGTTGTTGTTGCATTGACTTGAAAAGACTATCTGATGATTTATTATGTGCTAACTGTTGAAGTTTTTCTACTTGTTATATGTCTTGCTACTTTCATGTTATATTGTTGGGTCAGCCTATGATACCTACCAGTACATAGTGTGTTGTACTGATACTACCCTATGCTCTTCTTTTGTTGAGTGCAGACCTTGTTCCAGAGGCCAAGATGTAACCTCAGTTAAAGTAGAGTGATTGATTGCAGATCCAAGGTTGAGCACTACTCCTCAGGCTTCCATGGATCCTCCACGAGTTGTTGTCCTTCTTCAAAATAATGGAACTCTCTTATTTTACTACTTTTAGTATTTATTGGATATCTAAGACGATGTTTGTTTAGAGCTCTAGACAATAACTTTTAGTTCTTGAAGATGTTTTAGTTGTTTAATTCTACATTGTCCTTATGTTATTTTAGGAGATTTTCTTTTATCGACAATTCAGGTTGGCTTCTTTTTTTCGCTTCAAAAATTGGTTAAGTGTAAGACTAAGGTTCGGTTTTGTTGGTTCTCCCATCGGAGGGTTAGTGTGGGTGCCAATCAGAGACCATTTGGGTTGTGACAAAATTTAGTATCAGAGCCTCGAGTTTATTGATCTCTTCATACCAGAACGAGTCTAATAGAGTCTTATAGAATGGTACGGAGACGTCCTTACTTCTATGTAGAGGCTATAGGACTTTAGGAAACCTCAACTTCTTTTATTGCTTGTGCTATAACTTGATTCCAATCGGTATCTGGCGATCCAAATTGGTATCTAACTCTTTTACTCTTATTTTTGTAGATGGTGAGAACATGTGTGTCCGAGGCTAGAGAAACAGCACTAGAGCTAGTTTTTCAGGCTGCGGTTCACGGTAGGGGCAGAGTGAGAAGTAGAGCCAGAGGAAGAAGAGGAGGTGCACCCGCTAGGGGTAGATTTCAAGCTGTAGTTTCAGCTCATGAAAGGTCAACCTCTCTTCCTCAGTAAGAGAATATCCCAAAAGTTATGGTAGATGAAGAGGTTCGAGTTGAGCATAATGAGGTGGAAGAACCAGTCTAGGGGACATAAGCACCACCTTTTTAGGGAGGTGTAGTGCAGGTCCCAGTGACCCAGCATGCTATAACTACAGCTTTATGATTAGACGCTACTTCTGAGACATGTATGTTTCCATGACTGGTGACAGGCCCTCTGATGACAGGTGGTGAACACGATCTCTTCTGTAAATTTGTGAAAATGAGGCCCCCAGTATTTCATGGATTGGATCTGAGGATGCCTATGAGTTCATCATAGATTGTCATGAATGGCTGATATGCCAGGATTTCACGGCACTTCCGACACTTAAAACTAAGGATTTTGGGAGTTCTTAAGTGTGTTTTGTTAGAAATTATGCTTGTTTGCTACATGTGTCTGGAAAAGTGTTGAAAAGATAAAAAGACTAAAAAGTTGTTGTTTTATAGGAAAAAAGTCATGCCCTATGGGCATGGGATCCACCATGGCCCATGGGAGGGGACGTCAAAATGAGCCAGGAAGAGTTAAAGGCAAAACTCATCTCATGACTTAATAGGATAGGCGTCGAAGCCATGATAGGACGTCACAATTCCCCATCAAAATGGACCAGTGGAACTAAGGTCTAGAAGTAAGGACTGACGCCCTGCTATGACGCTCGTGAGAGCCATGATGGGATGTCGCACATGCCTATCAAGATTGGATAGATCCACTGGGAACTCAGATGATTTGGTCGACGAGTTACCCACGATGCTCGTGGCAACCATGACGTCCCATCGCCTGGACCGTGAGAATGAGGTAGATGATTTGGACCTAAACTGAAAGAAAGACTGATAGGAACCCATGATGCCTGTGGCACCCACGATGGCTCGTGGGGCCTGTCCATCAAAACTGCCACATTCCGGCTCTCACAGTTCTGTTAGGATTTGGTATATTTTGTCTATAAATACATTCTCTTAGGTTTTATTTCGAGAGTTACGCATTGTTTGACAATTGTTATGCAGCTTTGAGACATCATAACACATTATTGAGATCGTTTTCCATACTTTTAAGAATTCAATTATTGTGCTTGATTATTGAAGTGTTCTAGAGAATTCAAGAGTCCAGTCTTCTTTACTCGTTATTGTAAGTTATAATCATGAGCTCTTCATCTAAATTTGATTATCTCCTAACAACTATGAGTATCTAAATCCACAACTATGGTTGTGGGAACCATGAAGGATTAACAAAGTAGGCAAAGTACTTGGGAATTCTAGGACGGTGTTCATGCAATTATTATTCTTCCTCTCATTTTGATTGCTTTTTAACGGTTGCAAATGTTAGAACTCACCTTATTCCTACTTGCTTGACCAAAGGGGTAATGAATGGGAAAGGGGATTACACAACGGAGATTTGAGGCTACAACCATCCCCTAATTAGCTTGAACTTGCCGAGGGAAAGCTAATCTGGGATCACTAGTAAGGGTTAGAAAAGCAAACACCCATAGACTAACAAAGTTGCCTGGTGATATTCTTTTATTTTGAAAACTATCCACTTAGGAGAACCTAACCTACCGATCTTGCATGCATAGCACCAAACTAGATTGCTAAGTACAATGCCTCACTACGTTATGATCTCATGGGGAACTACCCTAGTGACTTCTCTCATTGATTACAACACTTGAAACTATTACCTTGTTACTTGTTTGAATCTAAATTACGAATATTACTTTTACTTAAAAAAAACCTTCGAGGGAAATAAACGGCTAAGAGCGCGAATAAACATAGTTAACCCTAGTCCTACCATATTCCCTGTGGGATTGACCCCAACTTTAGTTGGGTTCTATATTTGAACATCGACCTCTTTATGCTTCTAAAAAGAGGTGTAATTTGGGTGTATCAAATTTTGTTGTCGTTGCCGGGGAATACGGTTTAGGATTAAGAGAGATTGTGTTTATTTCACTGTTAGTCCTTATTTCCTTATTTTACTTTTTCTGTTGTTTTTGTTTTTGTTCCATCGGTTGCACATTTGTGCATGCCCATTACAAGGAGTCAAGGCAATTCCCTGATTCCATTCGATCCCTAACTCCCACGAACTATAAGAAACATGGTTAAGGAGGGAGTTTTTGAGACACTTGAATAGGCCATAGAACAAATGTTGGCCGAATAACAACAGAGGCAAAAGGCAGCAGAAGATGCTCAAATTGTGCAAGCTACAGAGGCACTTGCTCAACATAATCCTCAAGCTGAGAAAGCACGGCAAGCTAGACAAGAAGCTGCTCATCAAGTCGCACTATATGCTCAGGATGCGAGAGATGAGGCAGCTCGATGCAATATACATCAAGATTCGGTAGGTCTGAGAGGGAATAGGGGTCGCCAGCCTCAACAACCTCGACACATCCCTCGGTACAATCTTGATGATGATAATGTTAATGACATAGGGGCAGCAGGCCCCTTTGTATTGTCAACGCTACTCGTTGTTACAAAGTCTGATATTACAAGCACTATGATTCAACTGCTAAACCTTAAGGGACTATTTGATGGCAAGCCCACTGATGATGCGAACTTGCACTTGAAGAACTTTGTGGGGATATACAAGGCTTACCAGCTTCAAAGGGTAGATCAAGATGCTATAAGATTGCAGCTCTTTCCATTCTCTTTGGTTGGAGAAGCAACACTTTGGCTTGCAGAACTACCTGATGCTTCAATACACACATGGCTAGAACTGAGGAGTCAGTTTCTAGAGAGGTTCTTCCCCCCATCTAAGATGTTGCATCTAAAGCAGAAGGTCTGTAATTTCAAGCAGCTACCCACAGAGGCCTTGTATGAAATATGGCTTAGGTTCAATAAGAATCTGAAACAAGTACCAACTCACAGTATCCCTGTGGATAATTTGATAGAGATCTTCTACAGAACACTAAATGTAAACACCAAAGCAGTAGCTGATACAGTCACTAGAGGAGCATTCATGGAGAATACTTGCATCGATGCTTGATAGAGTCATAAAGATGAACAGGGCCTGGCATACAAGAGAGGTTGAGAGCTCGGTAGGAACTTATGTAGTTGGGACATCCATTCACCATCAGGAGTTGCAGGAGATTAGACAGGATTTCACAGGGTTAAAAACAACTGTAGATATGATTGCGAAACAAATTCTTAATAATTAAGCGGAGAAGGTGAATGTTGTAGGTTAAGAAGGTAAAGCACTTAGACAGGATGGGTATGAATCTAATGAAGAAGCTAATAATTTAAATGATCAAGTGGCGGGTTTTTGGGCCAATGGCCAAGGAAGTCAAGGTCGAAACAGAGATAGAGATGACAACTACAACCAGTCTGTCCATAGAGACAAGAGTAGGGGTAGAGACAGGGATGGTGACTGGCACAAGAGGGATGGTACAAAAATGATAGAAGCAGCCTATATGTCCTTTCTGGTAATCGTGAAGTAGGGTATGATCAGCTTACTATCAAAGAGATGATCACTAAGGTCTTGCAGAAGGTTGAGTCGACTGATGGGAACTTGAAGGAGATGTGTGCTGACATCTCAGGCATGAGTCAGAAAGTGGAGGAACATGTAGTCACCATAAAGCAGATTAAGATGCAGATGAACCAAATGTCTACAACCCTAAATCAACGTCAAAGGGTACTCTTCCAAGTGATATGGTTCAGAAAGTATGATAGACATTGCATGGTAGTGACTACACAAAGTGAAAAGAATATCATTGACCCTCCGATCCACATAGTTGTGGAGGATCAATTTGAGCCTGAAATGATGAAATTGAAGTTGTGGTTGAGTCTGAGGTAAAGGGTGATGAGGATATACAAGTTGTAAAAGATCGAGCTGATACTAATATGAAGGAGAAGGAGGTTACTGAAGTTGTAAGGACTATGCCTCGACCTCCTGCTCCTTTCCCATAGAGGCTATCCAAGAAGGCTAAAGATGGCAAGTCTAGAAAATTCATCTCTATGTTAAAGCAACTTTCAGTCAATATTTTATTAGTTGAGGCTCTACAACAGATGTCTGGTTATGCGAAGTTCATAAAGGACTTGGTGACGAAGAAGAGAACTGTCAGTTTTGAGCCTGCTGATAATTTGCATCATTGCAGTGCAATAGCTTCCCGTTCTCTTGTTCAGAAAAGAGAAGATCCTGGAGCCTTCACTATTCCGTGCACAATAGGGGCATTCTATTTTTCCAAGGCCATATGGTACTTGGGTGTAAGCATTAATCTAATGCCTTTGGCAATTTTTAGATAGTTTGGCAATTTAGGAGCCCCCACACCGATGATAATTTGTCTATTGATGGCAGATTACACTATGAAGAGGCCAGTGGGTATGTTATATGATGTGCTTGTGAAAGTAGAGTCCTTTATATTTCCAGCGGACTTCATGATTTTAGATTGTGAGGTAGACTTTGAGGACCCCATCATCTTGGGGTGACCAGTCCTTGCCATTGGACGTGCTTTAGTTGACTTGAAGACAGGAAAGATAAAATTCAGGCTGAATGATGAGGAGGCCACTTTTAACCTGTGCCAATCTATAAAGCACCATGATGATTGAGGTTAGTCTCAGTTATTGATATTGTGGATGAGGAATAGTTGTCAGTGCTAGTTGAGGAGAGACTTGGTGTTGAAGCTCTTGCAACCGTGATTATGAACTTTGATGGGGATGACATTGATGAATATGTTGACATGGTGGAAGTACTTGCTGGTATCGGTTCCTACTCTTATTCTCCAAAGAATCTTGATCTAGTCTTGAAGAATAGAGTAACCCTACCAGCCATACCATCTATTGAGAAACCTCCAGTCTTGGAGCTAAATGCACTTTTATCACACTTGCGTTATGTTTTCTTAGGAACTGACAACACTTTACCTATGATTATTCCAGTTAACTTAGGAGAAGGGCAAGTTGAAGCACTTGTATTTGTACTAAAGAGGTTCAAAAGGGTCATTGGGTGGTCTATTAATGGCATTATTGGTATTCCACCAGGCATATGCACGTACAAAATTTAGCTTGAGCCAAATATTATTCCGAGTATTGAGCATCAGCATAGGTTGAATCAACCGATACAAGAAGTTGTCAAGAAGGAGATCATCAAGTGGTTGGATGCATGTGTGGTTTATCTTATTGCAGACAACAAGTGGGTGAACCTGGTTTAGTGTGTGCCAAAAAAAGGTGGAATCATTGTGGTTCCAAATGCTATGAATGAGTTGATTCGTATGAGACCAGTTACAGGCTGGCACGTGTGCATGGATTATAGAAAGCTAAAATCATGGACTGAGAAGGATCATTTCCCGATGCCATTCATGGATCATATGTTAAACCGTCTTGCTGGTAGAGAATGGTACTATTTTCTTGATGGTTACTCAGGATACAATCAGATTTTGATTTCTCATGTAGATCAAGAGAAGATGACTTTCACTTGTCCATATGGAACATTCACTTTCAAGAGGATGACGTTTGGATTATGTAATGCACCAGCAACCTTTCAGAGATGTATGATGTCGATTTTCTCTGACATGGTGGAAGAAACTATTGAGGTATTTATGGACGACTTCTCTATTGTTGGTGACTCATTTGATGATTATTTATCCTATCTGAGTAGTGTGTTTTGTAGGTGTGAAGAGTGCAACTTGGTACTAAATTAGGAGAAGTGTCATTTATGGTCAAGAAAGGTATTGTTTTGGGCCACCGGATTTCTAAATAGGGGATTGAGGTTGACAAATCCAATATAGAGGTGATTGAAAAATTGCCTCCCCCAATTTCAAGGGATTCAAAGTTTCTTAGGGCATGCTGGATTCTACCGCAGGTTTATAAATAATTTCTCTAAGATTGCACATCGCTTGTGCAAACTGTTAGAGAAAGATGTGAAGTTTGTGTTCGATGAAGCGTGTCTGAAGACATTCGAGTGCCTAAAATTATAGTTGATCTCAACCCCTATTATTGTTGCGCCTGATTGGTCTGAGCCATTTGAGGTGATGTTTAATGCTAGTTGAGTAGTGCTAGGAGCAGTCATAGGCTAGAGACGAGAGAAGATTCTGCACCTGATTTACTATGCCAGTAAAGCACTCAATCCATCCTAGAAAAACTACACTGTGATCGAATAAGAGCTGCTAGCTATGGTGTTTGCTTTGAAAAGTTCAGATCATATTTTCTTGTCACCAAAGTGATTGTGCATACAGTCCATGCAGCTCTTAGGTATCTTATGGCGAAAAAGGATTTTAAGCCTAGATTGATTCATTGGGTGCTGTTGCTGCAAGAATTTAACTTTGAAGTCAAGGATCACAAAGGTACTAAAAATTAGGTGGCTGCTCACTTGTCCAGACTTGAAGATGAGGCTATGTTGCAGTTAAAATATGAGCTTGAGATTGATGATTCCTTCCCAGATGAACAGGTGTTGGTGGAATCTCAGGATTTGATCCCATGGTATGCAGATATTTCCAACTACTTAGCAAGTGACATAGTTCCCCCGGACTTGATAGTCCATCAACGGAGGAAGTTCATGTCTGATGTGAAGAAATTTTTCTGGGAAGAGCCATACTTGTTCCGTGTATGCGGTGACACAATGATTCGAAGATGCATAGCTAAATCTGAGATGAAGGACATACTTGAAGCTTGCCATTCCTCTCCTGTAAGGAGGCATCATGGTGGCATTCGGATAATTAAAAAGATTATGCAATGCGGCTACTATTAGCCGACCCTCTCCAAAGATGCTCATGAGTACGTGAAGGTATGTAATTGATGCCAAAGGGAAAGAGGTATATCAAGGAAGCATGAGCTTACTCTTACTCATATCCTCGTGATTGAATTATTTAACATATAAGGAATTAACTTCATGGGTCCTTTCTTAATGTCAAATGGTATGAGGTATATCTTAGTTGCTATAGATTATGTGTCAAAATAGGTGGAAGCGATAGCGCTCCCCAATAATGTAGGCAAGAGTGTCACAGTATTATTGAAAAAGAATATATTCTGCAAATTTGGTACACCGCGAGCTATTATCAGTGATGGATGGTTTCATTTTTGTAATAATCTATTTAGGGCTCTACTCGAGAAATATGGGGTGAGGCACAGTGTGGCTACACCTTATCATCCGCAGATGAGTGGACAAGTAGAGGTCTCCAACTGGGAGATTAAATCCATCCTTACAAAGATGGTGAATGTGCACAGGACAGATTGATCTAGAAAGCTAGATGATGTACTATGGGCGTATCACACAGCCTACAAGACTCATATAGGCATGCCACCTTACAAGCTTGTGTTTGGGAAAGCATGTCATCTTCCGATAAAGATTGCGCATAAGGCCATGTGGACACTTAAGAAGCTGAACCTGGACTGGTGTGTTGGATCCTATCAGCGGCTTGGTCAGTTAAATGAACTTTATGAATTCCACCTTAATGCTTATGAGAGTTCAGCACAATATAAGGAGAAGATGAAGATGTAACATGACCTAAAGATTGAGAAAAGAGATTTTGAGCTGCGCGAGCTAGTCCTGCTCTACAATTCAAAGTTGCACTTGTTTCCAGGCAAGCTTAAGTCTAAATAGATGGGGCCATTTTGAGTGGTGCAAGTTTCCCAACATAGTGCTATAAAGATTGAGAATCGAGATGGAAAAAGGTTTAAGGCATATGGTCAACGTGTAAAAGCCTATTTGAAAGATGCTAAAGAAATCAAGATGGTGGAGGCTAAGGAACTTGATGAAGTCTAATTAACCAAGTAGCATACATCATGCCGAGATGTTAAATCAAGCATTGTATGGTAGGCAACCCATGAAGGAACTTGATAAAGTCTGAGTAGTCAAGTGACCTGCGTCGTGCCGCGATGTTAAATCAGGTGATTTATGGGAGGCAACCCATGAGCTAACACTTGTTTAAGTGTGCAGGAGTTGGTGAGGTTGAAGAGAGGAAATTTTGCAGAAAAATGGTCCCACAGGCACCTACGATGACACTCTGAAATTTAATCCAGTTAATAAACTATGAATCCAAGACTTTAAGCAACTGTGTGGCCACCACGGGCAGCCACCACAGGCGTCGTGGGTGCGACAGGCCGTGGGTCGCATTGTGGAAACTAGTCAGCGACTGCTGAGCAAGTCCCCTCCACCTGATGGGCAGTCATGACAGGTGTCATAGGAATGACAGCCCGTGGGAACCTACCATCGGGATCCCCCAGCATCTTGCCCCTACTACCCATTGCTCCGAAGGGCTATACCATGGGCATCATAGTTGTGATGGCCCATGGGGCCACATCGTCAGAACCCTCCAGAATCCCCAAACCTTATCAAGATATCGGACGTCTTGGTCGATGGGCCATCGTGGGCACGACGCCCATCGGGTAGCCCATGAGGCGACATTTTTCCAGCTTTTCTTAAGTAAAATCCCAGGGGCATTTTGGTCATTGCCCACCCTTTTAACTACTAAGTAAAGTCATTTTGACTATTTCTAGTAGGGTTTTCACCCATATTATCCTAAGTCTCTCTTAAGTTCCTCATTCTTCACCAAAAAGAGAAAAGTTCCTCTCAAGCTTCAAGTTCAAGCCTCCTAGATCTTTCCTTTGAAGTGGGTTATCTTTTTCTAAGGTATGTGGGTCTCTAACAATGGGTTCCTTTCACCCTTGTGCCCAAATCCCCCCAATTCTTATTTTGATTTATGAGGTTACGAAATTAAGGTTTTGATAAAAAAAATGGGGAAAGTTTATGAATCAGTTTCTATGTTTAAATTCATGGTTTCTTATTGATTATACATGGTTTGTTCATGATTCCTTTATTGGTTTTAAAAGCCTAAGTATGAGAATTGATTTCTAGCATGAACTCATGAAATTACATGCTTTCAAGAGAAACTTGGCATGATTAGATATCATGGCCTTTATGTATTTAAGAAATTGCATGCCTAATTCATCAAGTATGAATTTAGAAAGAAAAGAATGTTTTGAATTATGGCTTTGCTAAGCACTATGAACTATGTTATGAGAGTTGCATGATACCCGATGTGTTTTCATGCATTATGAATAAGATTTGGCATGAGAGTATGCTCTTATGAAATTATGAGCTATATATGTGCATGTTTTGGGAGTAGTACTTAGCACCGAGTGGACGGGGTGAGAGTACCCTTAGTCCCAGAAACTACGTTGCCAGCGTAGGTTATGATATGATATGATATGTACCTTAAAGGCTTATGAGAGTGGATCCACATCTTTATGTATGGTGTCCTTGCCTTAGCGGGGCATAGGACAGCTTTGCCAACTTGGGTTATATAGTTGGGTATGGTGACTTGTTCCTTGGCAGGGTTCAAGGTTAGCTTTGCTAACTAGGGTTATATAGTTAGATTCCATATAGCTCACATGGTCTCATGTTGGTTATAAGAAATTCCCGTATGTATGTTTTCAAGTTTTCTAAGCTTTATGAATTCTCTTTTGAACCATTATTTTGAAACTGGCTTTTGCCTTATGATTTAGTTTTCCATTATGATACCTTCTCATGATACTCTATCAAGTCTAGATTATGCCTAAGTACGTTTTAAAAGCATGTTTTACCTCCCTTATGCATTGCTCATATACTTAGTACATTCCATAGTACAAACGCATATTGTGTTGCATCCTTTTATGATGCAGATTCAGGTATCCCTTTCCAGATACGTGGCTAGAGTTCCTGGCCACTCTCAGTTAAGCTTGGTGAGTCCTCATAGTTCGAGGACTATACTTTACTCTAGCTTTATGTTCCCTTTCTTTTCAGATTGTCGAGTTAGTTAGGGTATTATCCCATCAACTCTTTATGCTAGTCTTAGAGGCTTTTAAGGCATAGATGTTATGGGATGATCTTTGAGTTATATTCCTTATTCGACTTATCTATATATGATTATGCTTCATATTTTGGATTTCCTTATGATGCTTTTGTTATGTTTTCCTTGATGTTACTTGAGAATGCTATGACTAAGGGTTAGCTTGGGATCCTTGTGGTCCTGAGTCCAGTGTTACGTCTAAGGTTTAACCTCGAAGTGTGACAAACATGGTATCAGAGCCTCAGGTTCAAGAGTCCTAGGATGTGTGAAAGTCGTATCGAGTAGAGTCTTTTTCATATGTGTAAAGCGCGCCACACATATGAAAGGGAAGCTACAATATGTCTTAGAAAACTTCACTCCTTCATGATCATTTCATGTGATAGAGCTTAACTCTTATGCTACTCTAATCCTTATCTTGTACATTTCAGACTATGCCTCCTCGACGTGCTATGCCTCTCCGAGCCGCATGGAATGTTGTTCCTCCCGTCCTGATTCCCAATGTCATGAATGATGAGTTTAGGAATGCCATCCATTTTCTAGCTCACACTTTGGGCCACTCAATCCAATCAGCCAGCTCCTGCCCCAGTCTACCCTCAAGGTGGGGTAGCGGCTCGAGTTCGTGACTTTTTTCGGATAAACCCACCTAAATTTTGGGGTTCAAAAGTGAGTGAGGACCCGCTAAACTTCATTGATGAAGTGAAGAAGATCTTTGAAGTTATGCAATTAGTTGGGGTTTATTGTGTCAAGATTGCATCCTATCAACTCAAGGATGGTTCACGCAATGGAAGGAGTCTAGGGTGAGGGACGTGGTCCTCATAACTTAGGAGTGTTTTGAGAGGGCCTTCATTGATTGGTTCTTTCCCCATGAGTTGAGGCAAGTGAAAGTGGAGGAACTTGTGAACTTGAGACAAGGTTCGATGTTGGTGCAAGAATATAGTCTGAAGTTCACTCAGTTGTCTAGATATGCTCCCTCCATGGTAGTGAACCCGCATGATCAAATGAGCAAGTTTATATATGGGGTTTCTGATCTGGTGAGAAAAGAGTGTAGGTTTGCTTTGTTGTTAAGTGATATGAACATTTCCTGACTCATGACTCATGCCCATCAGATTGAGGGTGACAAGATTAGGGAGATGGCAAGGGAGAACAAGAGGGTAAGATCCGAGGGATCAAGTTTTGGTCCTCGCAGGTCCTGAGGTGGACATCGCTCTTCTTTCCAAAAGAAGTCATCAGTATCCATTCATTCTTCTGCTAGTGCTCCTACCCAGGCTCAGAAGCCTCCTCATGATCAGGGTTATAGAGGATCTGGTTCCTATTCCCAATCTCAGGGTAGTGTTTCTAAGGGACCTTCCTACCCAGCTTGTGTTAAGTGTGGAAAGAATTATGTTGGTGAGTGTTTGGCCGATTCAAGTGGTTGCTTCAGATCTGGTCAGGTTGGACATCGCATCAGGGATTTCCCTTCAGCTAGGAAGGGGCAGGGAGTTAGGACCCAGCCTACCCCAACAGTTTCAGGAGGTAGACCAGCCCCGCAGGGCGCAGCTTCTAGTTCTGGTGGTCACAGCCAGAACTGCCTTTATGCTATGTCCTCCCGTTAGGATCAGGAGAGTTCTCTAGATGTGGTTACCGGATGTTGAAAGTCTTCTCTCTTAATGTGTATGCTTTTTTGGACCCCGATGCTTCCTTATCTTTTGTAACCCCTTATGTTGCTTGCAAGTTTGAGATTCGTCCTGAATTGCTTTTAGAACCTTTTCATGTTTATACTCGTGTTGGTGAGTCAGTCCTAGCCGAAAGAATCTACCAAAATTTTCCAATCTCAATCCTTCATAGGGTCACTTTAGTGGATGTAGTAGAGTTAGAGATGACTGATTTTGATGTTATTCTTGGCATGGACTGGTTATATGCATGTTATGCTTTTGTTGATTGTCGTACTCAAGTTGCCAATTTTAAGTTCCCTAATGAACCTATTTTAATGTCAAGGTAGTCCCCCTTCCTCGAATGGTAGCTTTGTATCCTATCTTAAGGCTAGGAAGATGATTTCTAAAGGCTATGTTTATCATATAGTTTAGGTTGTGTACATGGAGTCTGAGACCTCACCTATTCAGTTTGTCCCTATTGTGAATGAATTCCCTGAAGTGTTTCCCGAGGATTTGCCCGGAGTCCCTCCCGAGCGGGAGATAGACTTTGGGATGGATCTTCTTTCGAATACAAATCCTATCTCTATTCCTCCTAATAGAATGGCCCCCGCAGAACTTAAAGAGTTGAAGGATCAGTTGAAAGACTTGCTTGATAAGGGTTTCATCAGGCCTAGTATTTCTCCTTGGGGTGCCCCAGTTTTGTTTTTCGAAAGAAGGATGGTTCTCTTAGGATGTGCATTAATTACCGCCAATTGAACAAGGTCACAATCAAGAATAAGTATCCCATCCCTATGATTGATGACTTGTTCGATCAGCTTTAGGGTGCTAGTTTCTTCTCCAAGATCAACCTTAGTTCTGGTTATCATCAGCTTTGAATTTGGGAGTGTGATATCTCGAAGACAGCCTTCAGGACTCGGTATGGTCATTATGAGTTTGTTGTTATGTCCTTTGTCTAACAAATGCTCTTGCAGCTTTTATGGATTTGATGAATCATGTATTCAAGCAATATCTAGATTCGTTTGTGATTATTTTCATTAATGATATCCTCATCTACTCTCAGAGTGAGGAGGAGCATGCGGATCACTTGAGGGTTGTATTGTAAACTCTCAGGGATAGACAGTTGTTTGCTAAGTTTAGCAAGTGCAAGTTTTGGATGCAGTATGTTGCTTTTCTGGGTCATATTGTGACTAGGGATGGTATTCGAGTTGATTCTCAAAAGATAGAGGCATTAAGGAACTGGCCTAGACCTACTTCTTCATCTGATATTAGAAGTTTTTTGGGTTTGGCTGGTTACTACAGGAGATTTGTAGAAGGCTTTTCTTCGATTGCTTCCCCTTTGACCCGATTGACTCAGAAGAAGGTAAAATTTCAGTGGTCCGACTTGTGTGAGAAGAACTTTCAGGAACTGAAGACTAGATTGACCACAGCTCCAGTGTTAGCTCTACCCGAGGGCTTAGATAATTTTGTGGTTTATTGTGATACCTCCAGAATTGGTTTGGGTTGTGTTTTGATGCAACGTGGCAAGGTGACTGCCTATGCCTCGAGACAGCTTAAGGTGCATGAGAAGAACTACCCTACTCATGATCTTGAGTTGGCAGTTGTGGTCTTTGCTTTGAAGATTAAGACACTATTTGTATGGGGTGCATGTTAATGTGTTCACCGGATCACAAAAGTCTTTAATATGTGTTCACTCAGAAGGAGTTGAATTTGTGACAAATGAGATGGCTTGAGCTCCTTAAGGATTATGATATGAGTGTGCTTTACCATCCGGGTAAGGCCAATGTTGTGGCGGATGCTTTAAGTAGGTTGTCCATGGGAAGTGTAGCTTCTACCGAAAATAAAAAGAAGGAATTGGTTAGAGAAGTTCATAGACTTGCTCGGTTGGGAGTTCGCCTTATGGACTCGACCGAGGGTGGTGTGATTGTGCAGAATGGTTCTGAATCATACTTGGTGGCTAAGGTGAAGGCAAAGCAAGACCAAGATCCCATTTTACTTCAGCTTAAGGGTGCATTCCATCAGCAGCGGGTTAAAGTTTTCTTCCAAGGGGGAGATGGTGTGCTTTATTACTAGGGTAGCTTGTGTGTGCCATATGTTGATGGGTTGAGACAGAAGATTTTGGCTGAGGCTCACAGTTCTAGATATTCCATCCATCCGGGTGCCACTAAGATATACCATGATCTACGGGAAATCTTTTGGTGGAATGGTATGAAGAGGGACATAGCAGGGTTTGTGGCTAAGCGTCCCAACTGTTAACAAGTTAAGGTGGAACCTCAAAGTCCGGGTGGAATGATTCAATATATTGACCTTCCCACTTGTAAATAGGAAGCAATCAATATGGACTTTATCACCGGGTTGCCTCGTACTCAAAGGCAACATGATTCCATTTGGGTGGTTGTCGATCAGATGACTAAGTCATCCCACTTCTTGGCTATTAAGACTACGGATACAGCGGATGAATATGCCAGACTCTACATCCAAGAGATAGTCTGATTGCATGGTGTTCCTTTGTCTATCATTTCAGATAGAGGTCCTCAGTTTACATCTCAATTTTGCAGATCATTTCAGAAAGGTCTTGGTATCCAGGTGAAGCTTAGCACAGCTTCTCACCCTTAGATGGATGACCAAGCTGAGCGTACTATTCAGACTTTGGAGGATATGTTGAGGGCTTGTGTTATTGACTTCAAAGGAAATTGGGATGATCACTTACCTCTTATCGAGTTTGCCTACAACAATAGCTTTCACTCTAGCATCCAGATGGCTCCATATGAGGCACTTTACGGATGGAGATGTAGATCTTCTATTGATTGGTTCGAGGTTGGTAAGGCAGCCTTGATTGATCCAGATTCTGTGTATGAGACCATGGAGAAAGTTTAGCTTATTCGGGAAAGGTTGAAGACCGCTCAAAGTCAACAAAAATCTTATACGGATGTGAGGAGAAGGGAGTTGGAATTTGAAGTTGATGATTGGGTTTTCCTGAAGGTGTCACCCATGAAGGGCGTGATGAGTTTTGGCAAGAAAGGAAAGCTTAGTCCCCGTTTTATAGGTCCTTATCAGATTTTGAGGAGAGTTGGTGGTGTTGCTTATGAGTTGGAGTTGCCAACGGAGTTGGAAGCGGTTCATCCAGTTTTCCATGTTTCCTTGTTAAAGAAGTGTGTTGGTGACCCGAGCTTGATTGTCCCTTTCGAGGATGTGGGTGTGAAGGATATTCTCACTTATGAAGAGGTTCCCGTGGAGATCCTTGATCATCAGGTTCGGAGGTTGAGAAACAAAGAAGTCTCTTCGGTGAAAATCCTTTGGAGGAATCAGCTTGTAGAAGGTGCCACTTGGGAAGCGAAGGAGGCCATGAGGGCCAAATATCCTCATCTCTTTCCTTTCGACTCAGCTCCAGCTTGAGGTAATAGTTTCCTCCTTAGTATGTCCCTCCGATTCTATTCCACCGATCTCTCTTATGATCCTAGCATCCATCCATGTTTTATGAAGTTAGTTTATCATGTTTTCAAGTTGAGAAGTTCAGTTTTCATGATATTCCCTTGATTTCTATGTTTTGATGTTTGGTTGGGCTGTTTTCTCCTCAGTTTTCCTTGTTTATTCTTCATTCGAGGACGAATGATCCCAAGGGGGAGATATTGTAACACTCCGGAATTTGATCCAGTTAATAAACTCTGAATCCAGGACTTTAAGCAGCTGTGTGGCCACCACGGGAAGCCACCACAAGCATCGTGGGTGCGACGGGCCATGAGGCGCATCGTGGAAACTAGTCAGCGACTGCTGAGCAAGTCCCCTCTACCTGACGGGATGTCACGATAGTAGTCATAGGAATGACGGCCCGTGGGAAACCGCCATCGGGATCAACCAGCAGCCTTGCCCCTACTCCCTGGTGCTCCGACGAGCTATGCCACAGGCGTCGTGGCTGCGGCGGCCTGTGGGGCCACATTGTGAGAACCCTCCAGAAGCCCCAAACCTTATCAAGCTATTCGATGCCTTGGTCAACGGGCTGTTGTGGGCACGACGCCCGTCGGGTAGCCTGTGAGGCAGAATTTTTCCAGTTTTTCCTATGTTAAATCCCAGGGGCATTTTGGTCATTGCCCACCCTTTTAACTACTAAGTGAAGTCATTTTGACTATTTCTAGTAGGGTTTTTACCCATATTATCCTAAGTCTCTCTTAAGTTCCTCATTCTTCACCTAAAAGAGAAAAGTTCCTCTCAAGCTTCAAGTTCAAGCCTCCTAGATCTTTCCTTTGAAGTGGGTTATCTTCTTCTAAGGTATGTGGGTCTCTAACAATGGGTTCCTTTCACCCTTGTGCCCAAATGCCCCCAATTCTTATTTTAATTTATGCAGTTATGAAATTAGGGTTTTGATCAAAAAATGGGGAAAGTTTATGAAATCAGTTTCTATTTTTAAAGTTTCTATTTTTAAATTCATGGTTTCTTATTGATTATACATGGTTTGTTCATGATTCCTTCATTGGTTTTAAAAGCCCAAGTATGAGAATTGATTTCTAGCATGAATCATGAAATTGCATGCTTTCAAGAGAAACTTGGCATGATTAGATATCATGGACTTTATGTATTTAAGAAATTGCATGCCTATTTCTTCAAGTATGAATTTAGAAAGAAAAACATGTTTTGAATTATGTCTTTGCTAAGCACTATGAACTATGTTATGAAAGTTGCATGATACCCGATGTGTTTTCATGCATTATGAATAAGATTTGGCATGAGAGTATGTCATTATGAAATTATGAGCTATATGTGCATGTTTTGGGAGTAGTACTTAGCACCGAGTGGACGGGGTGAGAGTACCCTTAGTCCTAGAAACTACGTTGCAATCGTAGGTTATGACATGATATGATATGATATGTGCCTTAAAGGCTTATGAGAGTGGATCCACGTCTTTATGTATGGTGTCCTTGCCTTAGCGGGGCATAGGACAACTTTGCCAACTAGGGTTATATAGTTGGGTATGGTGACTTGTTCATTGGCTGGGTTCAAGGTCAGCTTTGCTAACTAGGGTTATATAGTTAGATTCCATGTAGCTCACATGGTCTTATGTCAGTTATAAGAAACTCCTGTATGTATGTTTTCAAGTTTTCTAAGCTTTATGAATTCGCTTTTGAACCATTATTTTGAAGCTGGCTTTTGCCTTATGATTTAGCTTTCCATTATGATACCTTCTCATGATACTCTATCATGTATGGATTATGCCTAAGTACGTTTTAAAAGCATGTTTTACCTCCCTTATGCATTGCTCATTTACTTAGTACATTTCATAGTACTAACGCTTATTTTGTTGCATCCTTTTATGATGCAGATTCAGGTATCCCTTCCCAGATACGTGGCTAGAGTTCCCGACCACTCTCAGTTAGCCTTGGTGAGTCCTCATAGTTCGAGGACTAGACTTTACTCTAGCTTTATGTTCCCTTTCATTTCAGATTATCGAGTTAGTTGGGGTATTGTCCCATCAACTCTTTATGCTAGTCTTAGAGGCTTTTCAGGCATAGATGTTATGGGATGATCTTTGAGTTATATTCCTTATTCGACTTATCTATATATGATTATGCTTCCTATTTTGGATTTCCTTATGATGCTTCTACTATGTTTTTCTTGATGTTACGTGAGAATGTTATGACCAAGGGTTAGCTTGGGATCCTTGTGGTCCCGAGTCCCGTGTTACATCTAGAGGGTAACCTCGGGGTGTGACAGGTGGTCTATCACAGGTCCCACGCCCGTGGGAAATGGATGTGCTAATAGAAAAGTAGAGAAAAATTCACTTCGCTATTCCCACGATGGGCCATCACAGCCCCAACGGGCATGGGAAATGGGCTTGGATTCAAAGGAAGGGCAAGAAAAGCCACTGGCACATTCCCACATCCAGATACGACGCGACGTCGAAGGTATGATGGGTATGGGATATAGGGTGTTTCAATGCCAGGTAAGTCCATTACGATAGGACATCGCAATACCCATGGTCATTGCGATAGCCCATCATCTGGGTCAGTCAATAAGTCAACATTTTTTAAATTTTTGTTAGGCCGACCCGATCCTACCCAATTTCCCTTTCCCCTTCCCCACATCTACTTAGCGATTTGACCTCATTCAATTAAGTTCAAATACTTAAACTCCCTCTACTTCAAACTCTCTCTCTCTTCTCATATCTCTCACCCCCGATCATCTCCCTATCATAATACATCACTCCCTCACGTCCCCTATATTCATGGCAATCGCAAGAGCACTAAGCAAGTTCACAAAAATATACCTAAGTTGTTTTGCAAGATAGTATTAAATATCAAGAGTAAGTTCATCTCCTTCTGTTGATTTCAATTCTTACTTGATGTTTTAAAGTAATCTAAGGGTTCATATGTATATAAAATCATGTTGTCTTATCGAACCCTAGTTGTGAACTTTGCATAGTGTTGTGTAATTATGCATTTAAATTGATAAACATAGGGAACTAGGGTTGAGTTGTTTTTGTAATGGTGTATAGGAGTTTTGTGCACAATAATGTATAATATCTGTTTGGGTGAGGGGAAAAATGTGAAGTTAAACAAAGAGGGAAAATATAGGTTGTTGTGATCCCACGGGCAAAGCCCACGGGACGTCTAAGGTACGACGGGCATCAGACCAAGGAGTAGGAAATGGATCATAGCCTGAAAAGGCTTCTGTACGATCCTGACGCCCAATCCCGACGGGATGTCAGACCTCCCACGCCTATGGCAGGACATCGTGGGAGGACTAAAGGTTTTTAAAACCTTACTGCCTCATCCCGACCCTCGTTCCCATGGGACGTAGGACCTCCCATGCATGTGGGAGGAAGAAAAATTGTAAAAAAAAATTCTAAGTTTTTAATTTTTTCTGTTCTTAATTTTTGGGTTAGTTTACTAATATCGTTCACCGGCAGGTACTTAATGGCACCACCAACTCTATTACGATAAGGGGGATCCCAGAAAGCAAAAGAAAAGGTTGTTACTACTTTCCTGAAGGATCAAACTAATTCGAAAGGCAAGAAGAGTGACCCAGACAACATCCCCCTCGTCCGGCTGACAAAGAGAAAGTTAGTTGTATCATCACCTTCCCAGTCTAAAGAGAAGGGAGGTGATGCACCTGAGTAGGAGAAAGCATTAGAGCATACTTCCCTCTAGTTTGAAGAGGGAGAAGAGTCATCTTCTGGATCACCCAGTTCAGATAGAGAGAGTGATACCACTTCTACACCAGGAAAAAGAACACATGAGTCAGCTATTCAGGTGTCCAGTGGTAAGGACACTGAGTTCGGTTGTAAAAATAGTTCACAGTGAGGGTCTGGAAAAGTTGTTGATTCTGGTTCTGAGTTCGACAATGAGAGCACCACTCATGAAAAGGAGAAGACATCGCCTACTCCCAAAGCTCCCGGGACATTATTAGTTCTCACATCCAAAGATGTCTAACTCCGGGAAAAGGCGAGGTGGAACGTGAAAGGGTCGTAGAAGATCTTTAACTATGGACTTGAGATAATAGCAAAGGGGCACCTGAAATGCCCTATTGCAGAAGAATAGAGGATACACTCCTTCAAGCTAAAAGACTTTCTTAAGCTTGAGGAGTACTTCCACCATTACAACTTAGGATGGACCAGTAAGCCACTTCCTGACTATTAGTCGACAATCATAAGAGAGTTGTATGCTAACTATCAGGCTATCTAAGAGAGCCGATGCAGAAAGGGTAAGAAACCGTCAGATTTTCCCACTCTTGAGAAAATCCCTGTGAGAGGTATTCTGGTAAACATCTCGACCGAGACTATTAATAAATTTTTGTATGGTCCCGAGTATGTTTCATCCTCTAACACTTCACACTATGACTATCGGTATAAATCAGATGATGAGCATACTAAGTGGTTGGCAAAGGTTCTCAGCAAGACTGCACCCCAACGTGGCTCTATAAAGACAAGCCACAGATTACCAAGGCCTCTTTGACTTTCGAAGAAAAATTTTGGTGGGATATTGTGCGACTCCAGCTTATGCCAACTAGTGGAGACAATCAACTGACTGTTAAGAGGGTTGTTCCGGTAGCTAGCTTGTTATCCAAATACAAGCTGAATATTGGGAAGATCATAGGAGAGGAGATAAGGGAGAGAGTCACCAAAATTAGTTCATCCTACCCTTTCCTATGCCTCCTAACTGAGCTATATGATGATGCTGGTGTCTCAAAGTATTCGGGTATTGATCATGCAGAGCATGCCATCCGGACACATCACCCAGAGAGGTCCAAAGATGACAGCAAAATAATGGGCCTGGGTAGCACTTCTGGATCAGTTGAACCCACTATAATCTATGATGCTTTTGTATTGCCACTGGAAGTTGTACCTTGCATTGAGGGTCTGCATATCCCAAAGGGTAGTCTGAATGAGGAGACTTCATCTGCTAGGGAAGAAGTTGAAATTACTTTCAAATGCCCTTACAATAAATAGTTGTTGACTTCTCGTGGGGTTGACATCTCTTTTCCAGAAACTCTACCAGCTCCTTCCACTTTTGCTCCACCCTCATTAGAGGACCTGACCTTAATCTATGCCTTCCATCCGGTGAATTTCACCAACACTATTTAGACTACTATATAGCTACAGGAGCAGATACAGAAGTTTGTTGAGCAGTTCTAGTCGATCATCGATGCCTCTATTCAGAGAGCCATAACAACATTTGCTAACGTGCATGGCCAAATCAATTCTATAAAAAAGAGGATTGATGAAAAGTTAAATGAAATGGGAGCAGCTGAGCTCATGGAAATGAAAGAGCAAATAGCAGCACTTCGGGTGGATATGGATGAGTTAAACGTACATCCTACCACTATGTATTCTCGTGCTCCAGTAGTCATGCCACTGGTGCCCCTTGTGCCAATGATTAATTTATGGGACTACAAAAATCCAAAGCTACACCATAAAGCTATTGTGGAAGATAAAGCACCAGTTAGTCCTTCCGAGCCTACCAAAAAAGAGAAGGAGAAAAGATAAGAAAGTCCATATGGAGGATGCACCTTTAAGCCTAGAATATTTAAAGTGTAACGAGGAGAGAGCTAAGAAAAAAAGAAAAAAAGAGAAATCACGAGTACACAAAGAGTCCCTAGCCACTCACCAGATCCATATTGAAGCGATTAGTAAGGGTGGCTCGGGAAGTAGTGTTATAGGCACCACAGAGGAAACTTCTTTAGACCTCATTGTGGGAGAAACTAGTAATGAAGTTGCTCGGGCAGCTGTTGATACTGAGAAGACTGCTGAGACAGCCTCTGTTGATGAGAGAGACATGGTCACTAATCTAGTGGGCCCGGCTACACATGATGACCGCTCTTAGGCGCCACATGTATGCCTCGCCTCCCTTGATTAGTTATTTGTAGTGCATTAGGGATAGTGCATGACTTTTTTTGATGGGGTGGGGGCAGCTTAGTCATCTGTATAGTTTTTGTAGAGTGTTTTGGCAAAGTCTGAGTAGCCAAAACACTCACGTCGTACTGCGATATTAAATCAGGCGCTGCGTGGGAGGCAACCCATGAGGGTACCCACAAGGTACCTGCATCCTTGGGGTTTTCGTGTTATGTTCTTTCCCTAAGGATTTCTAATTTCTATTTAACCAGAATGTTTAGAATTGGATGCGTGTTTGTAGAAGAAAAGTAGGAACTTAATGCAGCCTATGGCCTTATGTGAGAAATTTTGTGAAAATGGAGACCCCTCTAATTTTTTGTGCAATAAGTTGTTAAGACTGGCTTTGATGGATCTGTGAGTGGCAGTATGTGTATGAATGTGATAAGTAGATTAAGCTGATGCATGAACCAATAGTAAGCTAATCGTCAGTCTGAACTTTATGCCATGTGTAATCGAGTTGTTTGTATCGTTCTTGCTAAATGTGTCAATCTAGAACTTGCTTGGTTAGTCTTGCTTCGGTTGTAGAATGGTCGGTTGGTAAATGATCATAGGCCATTTTTGAATAAAGTCCACTTAACCCAAATAGTCTACCAAATGATAAATGATTCCCTTTGATCCCTAATTTTGAGCCTGAACTGACCCTTTTATTGTTAGCATGTTCGCCTTCCCTGTTTCTTATATACCTCTATTTTGGCACTGGTCCCTCCTTGTACATTATGCACCTCAACTCAGGATAAACACCTAAGTTGAGGGTGGCTACTGTAAGGGTATAATAGGAAGAATGGGTTATGAAAAGATCGGGTTAGTATCTACAAGGAAGAAAGCGGGTGTGGTTTGTGTGCTACAAAGAAAAAAGAAGAAAAAGAGAAAAAAATGCAAAAGTGAAATAAAAGCCACACCCGAATCTTGATTAAAGTAAAATGATAACAAAAGAGGAGAATAAGGTAGGAGAACATTGTGGTCTAAAAAGTGGAGGATAAAAAGTAAGTGTAGTGTCAAGGAGGGCATAGGCACTATTGTCCAAATATACTATTCCCGTCCCTGAACCTACATTACAAGCTTGACAAAGTCCTATAGTGATCTTAACCTGCCTGTTTGAAAGCCAAGACATATAAACAAGGGCAAGCCTATGGTGTTGCGCATGTAAATGAACTTTTGTGTGAGCCGAACTTCTTTGTTGTAAGGGCACTAGAGTAGATAGTGATTGCTGGCTTATTGGTATGAATGTCTGCTATGTATGCTATCTTTCTCATGAATACCATGTTTAATCCATGGATCCATTTTGTGTTGTCTTGATAACGTGTATGTATGCACTTGTTTTGAACTAACATAGAGTGGATACTGATACTGTGAACTGAAAGGATTTAAACCACATGGCTACTGTAGTTCCTAGGTTTCTTTTACTCAGGCGTCATTTTAGTTTATGATTTGTTTGTTTCTTGAGGACAAGCAAACATTCTAAGTTGAGGGTGTTGATGTGCTAGGATTTCACGACACTTTTGATGATTAAAACTAAGGATTTTGGGAGTTATTAAGTGTGTTTTGTTAGATATGATGCTCATTTGTTATATGTGCATGGAAAGGTGTTTAAAATATTAAAAAAGTAAAAAGAAGTTGTTTTCTAGGCTAAAAATCCGTGCCCTACAGGCGTGGGATCTACCACAGCCCATGGAAGCGGACGTCGAAATGAGCCAGCAAGAGTTAAAGGCAAAA
Organism: Jaltomata sinuosa; assembly: GCA_003996215.1. Classification (NCBI taxonomy): domain Eukaryota; kingdom Viridiplantae; phylum Streptophyta; class Magnoliopsida; order Solanales; family Solanaceae; genus Jaltomata; species Jaltomata sinuosa. The sequence goes on from QJPP01004291.1 coordinate 87,722, forward strand.
CCCATCCCATGACTTAATGGGACGAGCATCGAAGACATGATGGGATATCACAATTCCCCATCAAAATGGACTAGTGAAGCTAAAGGCTAGAAGGAAGGACTGATGTCCTGCCACGAGGCCCATGAGAGCCACGATGGGATGTCGCACACGCTCATCGAGATCGGATAAAGCCACTGGGGACTCAAATTATTTGGCCGATGAGTTGCCCATGACGCCTGTGGCAACCACGATGAACCATCACCCGGCCTATAAGAATGAGGTAGATGATTTGGAGCGAAACTAAAAGAAAAACTGATGGGCACCCACGACGCCCGTGGCACCCATGATGGACAATGGCGTCCGCCCGTCAGAACTGCCACATTCCATCTCTCCTAGTTCTGTTAGGATTTGGTCTATTTTGTCTATAAATACATTCCTTAGGTTTTATTTTGAGAGTTACGCATTGTTTGACAATTGTTATGCAGCTTTGAGATATCATAACACATTGTTGAGATATTTTTCCATTCTTTTAAGAATTCAATTATTGTTCTTGATTACTGAAGTGTTCTTGAGAATTTAAGAGTCCGGTCTTCTTTACTCGTAATTGTAAGTTATAATCATGAGCTCTTCATCTAAATCTTATTGTCTCCTTACAACTATGAGTAGCTAAATCCATAACTAGGGTTATGGGAACCATGAAGGATTAACAAAGTAGGCAAAGTACTTGGGAATCCTAGGACGGTGTTCATGCATGTATTATTCTTCCTCTCGTTTTGATTGCTTTTTAACTGTTGCAAATGTTAGAACTAACCTTATTCCTACTTGATTGACCAATAGGGTAACGAATGGTAAAGGGGATTACACAACAGAGATTTTAAGCTACCAACCCTCACCTAATTAGTTTGAACTTGCCCGGGGAAAGCTAGTCTAGTATCACTGGTAAGGGTTAGAAAGGCAAACACCCGTAGGCTAACGAAGTTGCATGGTGATATTCTTCTATTTTGGAAACCATCTGCTTAGGATAACCTAACTTATTGATATTGTATGCATAGAACCAAACTAGATTGCTAAGTGCAATGCCTCACTACGTTATGATCTCATGGGGAACACTACCCTAGTCACTTTTCTCATTGATTACAACACTTGAAACTGTTACCTTGTTACTTGTTTGATTCTAAATTATGAATATTACTTTTACTTAAAAAACTCTTCGAGGGAAATAAATGGCTAAGAGCACAAATAAACATAGTTAACCCTAGTCCTACCATATTCCATGTGGGATCGACTCCAACCTTAGTTGGGTTTTATATTTGAACATCGACAAATGGTATAATTTGGGTGTATCAGCGGCTTCATAGAATGGGCATTGTTGAGATTCATGGGGTAGATTCTGTTTTGTTCCAATTTAAAGAGGATGCCAGGATGTAGTGGAGGGCATTTTTGGAGTACAAGCCTACTAGAGCTCTCCATGTGACTTTGAATCATTTTTATCAGGTCTTTCTAGAGAGGTATGTTCCCCGATCTTTGTGGGACAGGAAGAAGGATGAGTTCAAAAATATTGAGCAAGGTAGTTCTTCTATGGCTGCTTATGAGTAACGCTTTCATACCTTGGATTGTTACTCTTCTCACTTGATTAACACAGAGGAAGAATGGATTCACCATTTTGTGAAGGGTCTAAATACAGGGTTGCAGATCTCTGTTTTGTAGTAGCATCTTTGGGCAAGTCATTTCAGGAAGTTGTGGAGTATTTAAAGAATGTTAAAGGGGTAAAGCAAGAGAGTCAAGAAAGGATGGCTTCAAAAAACCCCTAGTCTGGGGAAGTTACAGTGGGCAGTTCTCAAAGGGTTAGGGGTTGCAGGGATACCCTATCTGCCCTATTCATTCATCGATATAGGTTTCTATTAGGGGTCCATCAGGGACCAGTCAGCCTCCATCAGATTTTGGTAGGTATCTTACTCAGTTGGTTCTAGCACAGTGATCTACTTTTGTTCCTGCCTGTTATGAGTGCAGTGAGCTTGGTCACTTGAGGAGGAATTTTCCTCGGCTTCAATATGCAGCTCAGTAGCAGGCTCCTAGAGCTATAGTTCTAGCTAGTAAAGGTAATGGTTATGACAGAGATCATCTGTAGGGCGGGAGGTAGTGGCAAAGAAGATAATCAGCCCAACAGGGGCAGTGTGCAGGTGGGTGATAAGAATCACTTTTATTCTTTCTCGGGTAGAGGCTTCAGATGTGATGATCATAGGTACTATTCTTTATGACCGCATGGCTTCAATTTTGTTCGACCCTAGGTCTACTTTTCTTATGTGTTGGTTGGATTTGCTAAGAGTTTTGATATGTTATATGAATCTCTTGATTTTCCTATTACTGTATCTACTCCAGTGGGGGAAATTGTAGTTGTGGATAGGGTCTTATGCGCTTGTCCAGTCATATTTGTGGGGCGAGATACCTTAGATGATTTAGTAATCCTTGACATGGTAGATTTTGGCATTATCTTGGGGATGAGTTGGTGGTCTCTGTATCTTATTATTTTTTCATGCTAAAACAGTGGCTATGGATATTCCTAGATTGGATAGGTTAGAGTTGGAGGGTAATTATAGTTTGGCTCCAATGAAGATTGTGTCCTTTCTTCGTGCTCAGAGTCTAATAGGAAGGGGATGTTTAGCCTTCCTAGCTCATCTTTGAGACACAAGTTCAAAGGTCTCAGCTATTGAGTCCATTTTTGTAGTGAAATGTGAGTTCCACGAGGTATTTCCTATTGATCTGCATGGAATACCACCTGATTAATATATTGATTTTAGCATTGACTTAGAGCCAAACATGTGTCCTATCTCTATTTCTCCCTATAAGATGGTACCGGGAGAGTTGAGACAACTTAAAGCTCAGCTCCAGCAGTTACTAGTAAAGGTTTCATTCGTTCGAGTGCCTCCTTGTGGGTGTTCTTTAACACCCCAGAATCTGAACTAACTACTGTACAAAAGTCAGCAGGAAACAAATTGCAGAAAACTTCAAGTTTACAAAAACCACGGTTAAGATCATGGACCGTAGTATAGAACCACGATCCGTGATCTGACCCATGGTCTGATCTCCAGTGTTGGTCCCTCTTCAGTCTACGGGTAACTTCATGGACCGTGTTTTGAACCACAGACCATCCTATCACTCGTGGACTTGGTCATTAGAGAGGTGTCAGTTTCTTACCTCAAAACCACGAATGGGACCACGGACCGTAGTTTAAAACCACTGTCTGTCCTATCAACAATGGTTATTATTTATTATAGGACCCTCAAATCAGGGCCTAGACACCATGAGTCAGATAATGGCCTATAGTTCAGAACTACAGTCCATCCTGTGACTCGTGGAATTATCAAACTAGAGAACCCTCAGCTTAAGGTCTGAAAACCACGAGTCTAACAACGGACCATCATTCAGAACCATGGTCCATCTTGTGACTCATGGAATTAGCAGATCAGAGGACCCCAGAACTCAGGGACAGAAGCATGGGTCAGTCGATGGCCCGTCGTTCAGGACCATGGTCCGTCGACCAATCCGTAGTCTAACGTTCTGAGAATTTCAGCAGTTTTCTTTTCATTAATAGGTGTATTCCAGTCTTTCCCCTACCCTTTTTAACTCTGACCCCTAGTCGTTTTAGGGGTAATTAAAGAGATTTTCACTCTAATTTCCCCATCCTCCCAAAACTAATCAGTACTTAGCAAATTTGGAGAAAAGAAATGCTTCGTTCTCTCAAGAACAAGCAGAAGGGTTTTTTCAAGTTCAAGCTTTAATCCAAGGATTTCCTTCATAGATTCTCTTCCCGGTATGTGGGATTTTATTAGTGGGTCCCTTTCACCCATTAAGTCCTTAGATTCAGTCTAGTTCTTAAGTTTTCAATTAGTTCTTCAGACCTAGGGTTACTAAACCTTATGAAACCATTGCAAATTAAGATTTTATTATTTGTATGAACTTCTTTAAATGTTTTCTTGGGAACCTAGGATAACCATACAAACATAATTCAGTAACCCTAGCATGTGTTAATTTCAGTACTCATAATTTATATTTGCTAGTCAGATAATTCAGTCAGCCATGCTTCATGATTTGAATGCCTTCAGTTTTCAGTATTATTGTGCATTCTTAGTTACATCAGTATTTGATCTATCCAATATTTCAGTTTGCATTCATTGCTTATATATTCAGTAGGGAGTAGACTTAGCACCGAGTGAACGAAGGGATGAAGGCTCACCCATTAATTTAGGTTGAGACCTTTAGTAGAAGTCCCCGAGTACCAGAACTATGGTGCCACCATAGGCTCTATAGGGGTCACCCGTCAGATTAGGCTTGACACCCTTGTCCCTTGCGGACATCAGTTTAGTGGATCCACGTTAGATTTGTTTGTACCCTTGGAAAGGTATGAACACCCTCCTAGATAGGGTTACAGGTTGTCCCTATAGTTAGCTCAACTTGGGGTATGTCAGTTAATAGTAGCTCCAACAGTCCAGCCTCAGTATGTGCATTGACCATTTATTCAGTATTCATTTATTTTAGTTCATTTCAGTACTTTACAGTTCATGATTAATACTTGGTCATTGCATCAGTTTAGTTTTCAGTTTCATGCTCAGTATATTATTCACATTCAGTACTTATACATACAGCTTTGCATATATCCTGCCTTCTCAGTACATTCCATGTATTGACGCATACTTTTGTGCTACATCTTATCATGATGTAGGTTCAGGCACTCAACATCCAGACCGCGCTTAGTGCAACTTTTCAGTCCTTACTCAGCAGCTTAGTGGTGAGTCCTCATAGTTCGAGGATAATAGTTATGCTTAATCATTTCAGTCTTATATTCTAGTTTTCAGACTTTTTAGAGTTAGTTGGGGGCTTGTCCCAGCAACTCGCTTCAGTTAGAGGCTTGTAGACATAGAACTAGAATCATCTTTTGGGTTGTCAGTTTTACTTTCAGTCTTACTGCATTCTTAGATATTTATATATTCATATATGCTTGGATTATATTTCCAACCTAATTATTTAAACCAGTTCAGCTTCCGCACAGATTGTATTTGATTTAAAAATGCCTAGATATGCCAGACCATAGGTTAGCTTGGGGTCACTCGTGACACTAAGCACCATGTTACGTCTAGGGGGAGGCGTGACAAACTTGGTATCAGAGCACAATGATCAAGTATCCTAGGGTGTCTGAAAGCCACGTCAAGTAGAGCTTTCTTCATGGGTGTGAAGCGCGCCACACTTATGGGTGAGAAGCTACAAGACATTTTTAGGAAAACTTCCCTTCTTTTTATTCTATCTCGTGCTATAAAGTATGAACTCTATTTAATCTCCTTCTAAGTTGTGTTCTACGCGTTACAGAAAATGCCTCCCATAAGTGTGAACATAAAAGGGAACGGAAACAGGAATGGCAACCAACAAGCACCACCAGCTCCAGCAGACCCTCTGAATGAGCAAGTCACTCATGCAGAGTTCAGGGCTGCCTTTCAGGTGCTTGCTCAAGCCATGACTGCCCAGGTCAACCAGTAAGTTGTGACACCAGTCCCACTACAGACTGCCTCTATAGGAGCTAGGGTTCGAGACTTCACTCGGATGAACCCTCCAGAGTTCCATGGTTTCAAGTCGGAGGAAGATCCATAAGAATTCCTGGATGACATCCAAAAGGTAATAGAGGTTATGGGTGTCACTCCGACTAAGAGTGCAGACTTAGACACTTTATAGTTGAAGGGAGTGGCTCATGTATGGTATCAACAATGGAAGGAGCCACGAGGTGCTAATGCAGTCCAATTGGATTGGAATTGTTTCCAAACTGCATTTCTTTATAGGTTTTTCCCAATTGAACTCAGAGAAGCAAGGGTTCAGGAGTTTATCAACTTGAGGCAGAATGATATGAGCGTGAAGGAGTACTCCCTCAGGTTTACTCAATTTTCAAAGTATGCTCTGGCAATGGTTGCTGACTCCAAGGCTCATATAAGTAAGTTCGTATCAGATGTTTCAGATGATGTGGTCAATGAGTGTAGGACTACTATGAGGGAAAGATCAAAATAAGGGGAAGCAATAATAAGAAGGCTAGGACAGGTGACTTAAATTACTCTCAGCAGAGGTCAGATGGTGTAGGCTCCACCAGAAATTTTCAGCACCAGCCCCATCTTCTGCCAGTGCCTAAGTTCAGACAGGATCGGCAGGATAGGGCACCAAGATTTAAGTCCCAAGGTAGCATCACTAGTGGGCGTACTCATCCAGTTTGCAACAAGCGTTGTAGGAACCACCACGATGAGTGTATGGCAGGTAGGGGAAACTGTTTTGGGTGTGGCAAGCAAGGCCACAAAATGAAAGAGTGCCTAATGACTTCTCATAAGGGCGGGGATACTCATCCGTAGAATCAAGCTAACTCTACCACAACTCTAGCTGGTCGCCTAACTCAGCAGGGTGCCTCATCTAGTACAGGTGGCAGTCAGCACTAAAATATATTATATGCCCTTCAGACTTTAAAGGACCAGGAGGATTTTCCCGATATGGTCACGGGTACGTTACAAGTCATCCATCTAGATGTTTATGCATTGTTAGACCTAGGGGCTACACTTTATTTTGTAACTCCTTATATATCAGTAGGCTTTGGTGTCAGTCCAAAAATCCTCCCAGAACCCTTCTCAGTTTCTAATCCTGTTAGTGACCTAGTTATAGTTAGGCGGGTATACAAATTTTGCCCTATCAAATTTTTCCAAAAAGTCACCTCAGCCGATCTTGTAGAGTTAGAAATGATGGATTTTGACATTATTCTAGGCATGGATTGGTTATATTCTTGTTATGCCTCAGTTGATTGTAGAACTAATATTGTTCAGCTTCAGTTTCCAAATGAACCAGTCTTAGAGTGGAAGGGTAATACAACGATCCCCGTAGGTCGATTTATCTCTTACCTTAAGGCCAAAAAAATTGTTTCCAAAAGGTATATCTATCATCTTGTTCAAGCTGAGCTTAAGGAATTGAAAGAACAGCAGAAAGACCTTCTGGATAAGGGCTTCATGAGACCCAACATATCTTCATGGGGTGCTCCAGTTCTTTTTATGCGTAAGAAAGATAGTTCTTCAAGGATGTGCATCGACTACCGTCAATTCAACAAAGTCACAATCAAGAACAAATATCCCATCCCCAGGATTGATGACTTATTCGACCAGATTCAGGGTGCTAGTTGCTTCTCTAAGATCGACCTCTAATCTGGTTATCATCAACTCAGAGTTAGAGATTGTGATATTTCGAAGACAGCCTTCAGGACTCGATATGGTCACAATGAATATGTAGTTATGTCTTTTGGACTAACGAATGCTCCTGCAGCTTTTATGGATTTGATGAACAGGGTGTTCAACCAGTACTTAGACATGTTTTTCATTGTCTTCATTGATAATATACTTGTATATTCTTGAAGCAAAGAGGAGCATGCAAATCATTTAAAATTTGTGCTTCAAACTCTCAGGGATCGTCAGTTATTCATAAAATTCAGAAAGTGTGAGTTTTAATTGAAGTCAGTTGCCTTTCTTGGTCATGTGGTGTCTAGTGAGGGTATCCAAGTTGAATCGCAGAAGATAGAGGCAGTTAAGAATTGGCCTAGACCCACTTCTCTAACAGACATCAGGAGCTTTTTTAGTTTGGCTGGTTACTATAGGAGATTTGTTGAAGGTTTTTCTTCTATAACTACTCCGTTGACCAGGTTGACTTAGAAAAAGGTTAAGTTCTAGTGGTCAGACGAATATGAGAAAAGCTTCTTAGAGTTGAAGACCAGGTTGACTACAACTCCAGTTTTGACTCTACCAGAAGGGTTAGATGATTTTGTGGTTTATTGTGATGCATCCAGAGTTGGCTTAGGTTATGTCCTAATGCAGCATGGTAAGGGCATAGCTTATGCCTCTAGACAGCTTAAGATTCATTAGAAGAACTACCCGACTTATGACCTTGAGCTTGCGGCAGTTGTATTTGCCTTAAAAATTTAGAGACACTACTTGTATGGTGTTCATTTAGACTTATTCACAGATCATAAGAGCCTTCAGTATGTGTTCACCTAGAAAGAGTTGAATCTTTTTCAAAGAAAATGGCTCGAGTTCCTCAAAGACTATGATATAAATGTGCTCTACCATCCAGGTAAAGCTAATGTGCTGGCTGATGCCCTCAGCAGACTGTCTATAAGTAGTGTGTCTCATGTTAAGGAAGAAAGGAAAGAATTGGATAAGGAAGTTCATAGGCTTGCTCTCCTGGGAGTTTTCCTTATGGACGCAGCAGACGGAAGTGTGGTAGTTCAGAATGGGTCAGAATCTTCTCTAGTAGCCAAGGTGAGGGAGAAGCAAGACAGTGATTCCATCTTACTTCAGTTAAAAGGTGTGGTTCATCAGCAGAGGGTAGAGGTTTTCTCCCAAAGGGAAGATGATGTGCTTCGCTACCAGGGTCATTTATGTGTTCCTAATGTGGATGAGTTGAGGTAGCAAATCCTGACAGAAGCCCATAGTTGAAGATATTCTATTCATCTTGGTGCCACTAAGATGTACCGTGATCTACGAAAAGTCTATTAGTGGAATGGCATGAAGAAGGACATTGTAGATTTTGTGGCTAAGTGACCCAACCATCAGTAGGTGAAAGTGGAACATCATAAACCAGGAGGTATGACTCAGGATATTAGCATTCCTACGTGGAAGTGGGAAGTAATTGATAAGTTGGTATTCTACCTACTTATTTAGCTTTTAAGCTTATGCTTTTGCTAGTTTAAAGTGAAAAAATAGTGCAATTGACATGGATTACTTCTATTTTGTAGGTCTCTATGTTTTAGAAGTGTTCGAGAAGAAATCGGATTAAAACAAGTCAAAAGGAAGTTATTCGGAGAAATATGGAACTAGCAGCTAATTGGCATGGGCAAATGGGGCATTCCCTTTGTGTACGCGAAGGCAACTTGAGAAGAAGATATGCATATGCGTCAGACCACTCGCGTTCATGGAGGTCAACCAGACAGAAGACTCATCATGAATGCGGTGGAGCGCACGCATAGGCAAAGGGGAAATATCAGCTGTAGGGAAAAAATGGAAATTTCCCTTTTTGGAAACCCCAATTCACATAAAACTCTTCTCAGTCATTTTGGGATCTATCTTTGGCAAACTTTCACAACTCTTGACAAGATTGGAGAGCAAGTTCATCAATCAACACCATAGGAGTGAAGATTTGGATTCTCTTTGTTGTAAAATCCTTAGTTTCCATTCTTCAACTCTAGTTCTTAATTGCTATTTTGTAGGTGTGATTGTTGAATTGAGATTTGCGTTTTGTGTTAGAGAGAACACAAAATTTGGGTATTTAATTCTTATCTTGTGCTTTCTCTTGATTATTTATGTGGGTCTATTGAATCGTTCATGCTTGAATTTATAGTTGATGGTTGCAAACATTGGCTTGGCATACTAATTTAGGTTTTTGCTTGAGAGAGGATTTCCTTAAATTCAGGAAGAATTAATAGTGGGGATTTGGGGCTTTCCACTCTAGATCAAGGCTAGAGATAGTTTGGTTTTCGGAAACTCTTATGTAAGAGTTGGGGTTAGAAATAACCTAACTTACCCGAGTTAATTTGTTGGTTATTGCTCACTTGTGGTGATTCGAGAGAATCCATGAGGATAGTTGCTTGTTTGGTGAAAAGACAGTTAAGTATACCTTTAGCCAAGACTACCTACATGTTATTTGGGTGCAAGTTTTGTGAATTGAATTCCCATTCCCAAGTCTCCCTTGTTGTCCTTGCTTGGTGAAAGCAAGGTGAAATCCATTGATCAAATCTATCTTTTATTTAATTTTCTTTTATCTTTTGTTTTAGCTTAAAAAAACCCTATCTCTATCTTTCCTTTTTGTGCTTTGAACTTCAATAAGTTGCTTTTATTCTTTATTAGCTCAATCGCGATTACATTGTTCTCTGTGGGATCGACCTCGACTCCCATCGGGAATATAAATGTGTTTTCTCTGACGATCACAATCACCTTCATTAGAGAGTGTATTTGAGCGTTATCAAAAATGGTGTCATTGTCGGGGAACAATTTAGTGTATTGAATTAGTTTAGAATTTGAGTTTACTTCCTCTAGTTCAATTATTGTGAATAGTTATTTTTATTTTATTTGGTTTTATTGTGTTGAATGATGCCAGGGCATCTCAAAGTGAGGATGTTATGAATGAGGCAAGCTTGAAGGTGGAGACGCCCAAATCCCACTCCAACCTTTTTTTGACCTTAAGTTTCATTGAATGGATGAAAGTCGAAGTAATCAAGCTTTTGGAAGACCTTGGAAGGAGGATGGATGAATGTTTATGTGGTTATAAGTTTGTCATGGAAAGAAGGAAAAGCGACCTTCCTTACTCGAAGGAAAAAAAATAGTGAAATGCAAAATCAAGAGAATGGCCTTCTCATGTTCAAACCTTCACTCCGTGATTGTCACCGGAAGTTCAATTCAAGTTTGAGTTGAAGGTTCAAATCATCCAAATGGTGACATATCCTACATCGCACTGCGATGTTAAATTATGCGCTTGATAAGAGGCAACCCATCATTTTTATGCTTTACTTCACTTTTTGTTTCTTTTTGATTTGTTATAGGTGCCTAAAGGAATGAGAAGGGAACCCAAGTATTAAGAAGCACCAAAAATGCCTTTAAAAAATGTGCCTTTCGCACCTGGAAGAGTGCCCATCGCATATGTCATCACACAAGGAACCAGTGAACTGGGCAAAAACATTGGCATGTGCAAAAATTGTGCATTTTGCACCTCCCAAAGTTCCCATCGCACGCAACTTCGCACGTCATAAATAGTGAGCTGGAAGAAAATGCAAAAATATGTTCCAGCAACTCTTCTTCGCAAATGCGGTGACCCGGCTACGTACGAAATGACTAGGAAATCAACAGACCTACTCATACGTGTTGGACCGGCTTCATATGCAAAGCTTACAGGCAGTTTCCAGGTAAGTTAAAACGTTCAAAAATTCAGAAGGCCCCAAACATTTTTCTTCTCAAAGCAAAGGTGCCCCTCTTTCTTAAGTACAAAATAAGTCCATCAAGTTCTTCCATCCATCGATTTACCAAATGAAATCAATCAGATATGAGACTCACACTCTTTAATATTGTTGTTAGTTCTACTCCTTTCCACTTTGTGTGCTATCACAATGGTAAAAAAATTGTGATTTCAGAATTGATGATTGTGTGTTCTTCATTGGGGAATTTTTATACAAGGTGGCTGAAAGTGTGTGCATAGTGTTCAAAAATGTAATGATTAGCATGAGCCTAATAAGAATAAATGGCTTGAATGAATTGTGCATGTCAGGTGTTTGATAAAATACCTCAAAGAGGCACTGATCTGGGCAACACGATGACCTTCGCATTCGCGGTCACCTAGCCGCATTCGCAAAGGAGGAAAATTTCTGAAAACTAAAATTCCTCTTTGCGAATGCATCCACCTGGCCACGTATGCAAAGAAGGAATACCTAGCAGTGCAAAAATAGTATCTCCACACAGCCCACCTCAGAATTTTTTTCCAGTTATTTCTTTGGCCTAAGTGCTTCATAATACATTGTTTTAACTGTCCTCAAGAACTTTTAATATGTTGGTTTGTTTTGTAGATACTTTGATCCTAAAAATGGCCTCTAACGGTAGTGACAATAAAGTTGAAAATGTTCCGGAGATAGAAATGGAGGAAAACGATGATCAGGACAGATTCCTAGTGGCATCGTGTGAGCGTCGGTATGATGAGCTCTTATCCAAGCCCTTTGTTAGGGAAAAAGGAATCAACATGGAGGAAGTTGAAAGAATGATGCTGGAATTATATAGAATGTTCATGGAGCGTAGGTGGATTTGCTTTGCTCCTCAACCGATAAAGGCAAATCACACGATGGTCACAGAGTTCTATGCTAATGCTTTAATCACTGACTTCAAAGGTGCATTGGTTACTACCGTTTGGGGTGTCCAAGTGAGTTTCAACTCTGAAATTATCAATGCACTGTACAACCTTCTGAATGCAAATAATGAGGTTTATATTACAAAATCAAAAGCAGAAGGACACCAGTGGTTGGTTGACAAGTTGATTGATAGGGTGAACCTGAATTGGTTAACTTCAAAAAAGAGGAATGACTCACATGAGTTCACTGCAAAAGCCAAGTCATGGCTTTCAATTATCTGTGCGAGGATCCTACCATCCACTCATGATACTGATGTGACTCTTGACCAAGCATTGATTATTGCAGCACTCATGGATGGGTTGGATGTGAATGTTGGGATCCATATATTAACTCAGATGGAAGAGGTAGTTATGGGATGGTCGAAAAGAATTTTTTTCCCATCCTTGATCACCCAATTATGTTATGATAATGGGGTGTCAAAACACCCAAATGATGTTGAGAAGAAACCAACTACCTTGATACATCCACAGTTGAAGAGGGCCCCAGAAGCAAAGCTTAAGAAGAGAAAGATTGATATAGCTTCTCTATCCTTTGGGTAGTTCCCATAGTCTTCGACCCAGCCCACTGGCCCTTCCACAGTTGCATCTAAATCATCTCATCTGGTGGGAACACTATAGTTTGGGCCTTACATTATGCGCCATCTCTCTAGCCAAATTCAGGTAGTAGATTCACATGTTCAACAGTTATTGGCTAGACTTCCTTCTGGCCCAGCTGGAGACGACATACAAGCAGGCTCTAAGTCTCCATCGTCCTTAGCCAAAGTGGCCACTGAGAAGAAGTTGATAAATGGGATGTTGAATGCAATGAACAACTGATTGGAGCACATGATGTATAGGCAAAGAAAGGTTGAAAAGCGACAAAGGAAGTTTAGCGAGCATGAAAAGAAGAAAAGCAAGTTCTTGAACAAGATGATGGATAGATTGAAGTATTTTTGTGGATTGGGTACATAGGAGGATGATGATAATGAGGATAAGGAGAGACTTGAGTTTCCCTTTTCCTTTAGTTCATATTGAGACACCTCATAGAGCCCCCCCAAACCTATCTTTTGTTTTGATGCAGTGAGAGCACTGCCTTATCTTAGTTGGGGTGGCATATTGGATCGCATCCTATCTTGTTTATCTTGCTTTATTATTGGATATTATTATGCCCTCGCTGGGATTATTTTGTTGTTTTGGATATTACTGTGCCCTTGCCAGGTTTGTTTAAATTGTTTGGATGTTATTGTGCCCTTATCGGGTGTGTTTTGTGGATTTATTCCCTTGTAGGGTTTTGAAGTTACTATAGATGGAATTGATGGTTTAGGTTTTTAGTTTTCTTTATTTTTAGCTTCTTTAGTTTCTTTTGTAGTTAGGTTTTGAATATTTTGGATGCACGAAAAGTCTGAGTACCTGTTAGGCTAGAAAGAACTTGTGTGAGCCAGAAATATTATATCGCATATGTCGACGTGTGAACTGCAGGAGCTTCGCACATGCCCACTGTTTGGCCTGTGCATTGCACGTGCAACCCATACTTTGACATGTGCAAATTGCATGTCCCAGTGTGTGTGATGGTTGTGTTGATAAACCTTAAGTATCCATTCCAATTTAGATAGATGAATTGGCCCAATGATAGACTGAGTGGCGTTATCTTAAGGGAAAATCGTCATCTTTTGAGGTTTTGGTTGTGATTGAATTGTTTGGTACTAATGAAGTAATCTTGCATGCTAAGTGAAATAGGCATACCCCTCCAAAAAAAATTGTGACAAGTGCATGGTAAAGAATGATGTTTGTGACAACCCATTTGATCTTTTTGTGACTATTAGTGCACTAGTGGTGATGATAATGTGAAAGTGAAGAATGTGACTCCATTTGTTCTTCTTTAGGAAGTAAAAATTGATCCTTCTTGAATAATTCACATGCCATGTATGGTGAGATTTAGTGAATAATTCTTGTACTTGCTTGTGTCAACTAGAACTTGCCCGGTTAGTCTTTAATGCTAGTCTTGATTACTCTTATTTGGAGAAATGATCTTAGGCCTTCTTTGTGATTATTGAAGCCCACTTAGCCTTAAAAGCCACCATTGCACTTAAATTGAATCATTATTCACCCCTCTTGAGCCTAGCACCTCTTCTTTGGCAACATCGGTACAAGCCTTGAACCATTTTGACAATGAATCCCTCTCTTGAACCTGTCCCTTCTTGAACTCCACTAGTGTCAAATCGAGGCTAAAAGCCTAAGTTTGGGGGTTGATAAACTCGTACACTCAAGAAATTTGTTGGACAGGCGGATTCACATCTCTTACAACCAACACAGTCCTCTGTTCGTGGAGAAGAAGCAATTTGTTTAGCCTTACAACCATCCCAAGGTATCATTTAAGTTCGACACAATTGGGATTTTTTTTTTAATTGGAAGCAGTTACTAATTCATGATCTGGCATGTACATAATGAAAACTTAATTCTCGATTCTACGAGAATTATTATGAAAGCCTTTCATTTGCTTCTCTTTGATGGAAGTTTTCTTTTCCTCAGTCTCTCAACAATCAGTATTTCTTATGAATAGTAGGGCACTGAGGGAGAACTTATCGACGACAAAAATGACAAGGTTTCTGTTGGAGGGTCCCTGACGCCCCGAGTCAAATGGAATTGAAATTTTTTGATATTTCAAGGTGGCATCTCGAAAGTGCCGCTAGTCAGTTTAATCATGGAACGTTCAAAATGCCTGGTCAAATGCGAACATTATTATTAGAAAAAGATGCCCTAGAACATGTTATTGAATTGAGTGAGAGGTCCCTTTCTTTCCTACTACTGAACCCGGAAATTGCGTAGATTGCCTTGCTTGGGATTCCCTAAGTAACCAAACCAGTGTTAATTGAGCTTATCTTGGTTTGTTGCATAAAAAGAATTGACAAAAAGAAGAAAGATGTTTGAAAAGAAAAGCAAAAAGGAAAGGAAAGAAAGAAAATCCTCCAAGGTGAAGAAAATGATTAGAATCGGGGATTCAAATAAATAGAAGTGAAATGTTTCCCCGTGTTGAATGAAAATGAAAGAAATGGCTTGGCTTCGAATTAAAAAGGTTGTGTAGTGTTTGAAGAGGATGTAGTCACTTGAATCCAAATGCATATCCTACACATTCCTGAGCCTACATTAAAATCTTAGAAAAGCCCTTTGATATCTCCAACCGATGGTTCTTGAACTAGTGGTGAATGAAAATAAGGGCAAGCCTATGGTTGATACTTGTTGATACTTGAAATTCCTTGTGAGTGTTGTATTTGTCCCTTGTGATTGTCTTTGTACATAATGTGTTTTTGGGACTTTCATTCTTGTGAGGGCATGCGAATTAGGATATATAGTTGGTGACATTGATAAACTCCAAAAGATTTCACTTTCAAATAAAATAGTACGAGTTGTAAAAGCGTAAGAGTTATGAGTCAATTGAGCATGTTTTCGTAAGCTAGTGTTTTCCATTCACATCTTGAGGATTGGTTTTTGTCACTCAGTTGTTCTTAATATTCCATTGCATCCTTGAATTGTGTTTTGAATATAGGGGATACTTGGATTAAGTTATCATGTAATTGACTAATCATTAGTGGCAACCGAAGTCATACTTGGTGATTGAAATGGGCTTTCCTTGGCTTGAAGTGATGTCTTTGCACTTTTGGTGTGTGCCTCTTGAAATAGAATTTTTAGTTTCTTGAGGACAAGCAATAGTTCAAGTTTGGGGGTTTGATAAGTTGGTATGCTACCTACTTATTTCGCTTTTAAGCTTATGCTTTTGCTAGTTTAAAGTGGAAAAATAGTGCAATTGACATGGATTACTTCTATTTTACAGTTCTCTGTGTTTTAAAAGTGTTAAGGAAGAATTCGGATGAAAAAAAGTCAAAAGAAAGTTATTCAGAGAAATATGGAAGTGACACCTAATTGGCTTGTGCGAATGCGGCATTCCCTCTACATATGCAAAGGCCACTTGAGCAGAAGCTGTGTGTATGAGTTAGACCACTCGTATATGCGAAGGTTAACTAGACAGAAGACTCATCACGAATGCGGTGGAGCACACGCATAGGCGAAGAGGAAATATCAACTGCGGGGCAGAAATAGAAATTTCCCTTTTTGAAAACCCCAATTCACATAAAACTCTTCTCAGCCATTTTGGGATCTATCTTTGGAAAAATTTCACAACTCTTGATAAGCTTGGAGAGCAAGTTCATCAATCAACACCATAGGAGTGAAGATTTGGATGCTCTTTATTGTAAAATTCTTAGTTTCCATTCTTCAACTCTAGTTCTTAATTGCTAATCTGTAGTGTGATTGTTGAATTGAGATTTGGGTTTTTTGTTAGAGATAACACTAAATTTGGGTATTTAATTCTTATCTTGTGCTTTCTCTTGATTATTTATGTGGGTCTATTGAATCTTTCATGCTTGAATTTATAGTTGATGCTGTAAACATTGACTTAGCATACTAATTTGGGTTTTTGGTTGAGAGAGGATTTCCTTAAATTCGGGAAGGTTTAATAGTGGAGATTTGGGGATTTTCACTCTAGATCAAGGCTAGAAATAGTTTGGTTGCCGAAAACTCCCATCTAAGAGTTGGGGTTAGAAATAACCCAACTTACCCGAGTTAATTTGTTGGTTATTGCTCACTTGTGGTGATTCGAGAGAACCCATGAGGATAGTTGCTTGATTGGTTGAAAGACGGTCGAGTATACCTTTAGCCATGACTACCTACGTGTTAATTGGGTGCAAGTCTTGTGAATTGAATTCTCATTCCCAATTCTCCCTTGTTGTCTTTGCTAGGTGAATGCAAGGTGAAAGTCATTGATCAAATCTATCTTTTATTTGATTTTCTTTTATCTTTTGTTTTAGCTTAAAAAACCCTATCATTATCTTTCATTTTTGTTTTTTGAACTTCAATAAGTTGCTTTTATTCTTTATTAGCTCAATCATGATAACTTTATTCTCTGTGGATCGACCCCAACTCCCGTCGAGAATATAAATGTGTTTTGCTCTGATGATCACAATAACCTCCATTGGAGACTGTATTTGAGAATTATCAGTAATCAACATGGATTTCATTATAGGTTTTCCTCGAACTCGCTGCCAGCATGACTCCATTTGGGTAATTGTGGACAGGGTGACCAAATCAGCTCACTTCTTAGCGGTTAAGACTATAGATTTAGTAGAGGATTATGCTAGAGTATACACCCGTAAGGTAGTCAGGTTGCATGGGGTTCCCTTGTCTATCATCCCAGATAGGGGTACTCTGTTTACATCTAATTTTTGGAGATCATTTTAGAAAGGTCTTGGTACTCAGGTAAACCTCAGCACAACATTTCATCCACAGATGGATGGTCGGGCAGAGCATACCATTCAAACCTTGGAGGACATGTTGAGAGCTTGTGTGATCGATTTCAAAGGTAGTTGGGATGATCACTTACCTCTCATATAGTTTTCCGACAATACAAGTTTCCATTCCAGTATTCAGATGGCCCCATGTGAGGCACTTTATGGGCGTTGGTACAGATCACCTATTGGCCGGTTTGAGAAGGTGAGGCAGCATTAATTGGGCCAGATTTGGTTCATGAGGCTATGTAGAAAGTTTAGCTTATTAGGTAAAGGTTGAAGACTGCTCAGGGTCGTCAGAAGTCCTATACAGATATGAGAAGAAGGGACTTAGAATTTGATATTGATGATTGGGTTTTCTTGAAAGTATCACCCATGAAGGTTGTGATGAGATTCAGTAAGAAAGGGAAGCTCAGTCCCAGTTATATAGGTCCTTATAGAATCCTGAAGAGGGTTTGTAATGTGGCTTAAGGGTTAGAGTTACCAGCAGAACTAGCAGTGGCTCATCCAGTCTTTCACATTTTGATGTTGAAGAAGTGTGTTGGTGATCCGACATCTATTATTCCATTAGAGAGTGTGGCTGTGAAGGATAGCCTCACCTATAAGGAGGTTCCAGTTGAGATTCTTGACTGACAGGTACGTAGGTTGAGAAATAAGGAAGTCACTTCGGTAAAAGTTTTATGGAGGAATCGGTCAGTCGAGGGAGCTACTTGGGAAGCAGAAGCAGCCATGATGGTTAAATACCCTCACCTCTTTCCTTCCGATCCATCTCCAGCTTGAGGTAGTAGTTCCTCTTTAGTTTCTCAGTCTTCTCATGTGCATTTCAGTCTCAATATTATGTTTCCTTACCCATTCCATCATTTCCAGCATTCTTTCATGTATTTAGAACTCAATTTAGTTAGATATCAGCTTCTACAACTCGGTTGGTAGGGATTACAGCCCTTTCCCTCCAAACTCAACTTGTTATCCTTCATTCGAGGATGAATGATCCCAAGGGGGAGAAATTTTAACACCCCAGAATCATAACCAACTACTTTATAGCACTCAGCAGGAAACAAATTGCAGAAAACTTCAAGTTTTCAAAAACTACAGTCAAGATCATGGACCGTAGACTATGTCACGCCCCGTGACTACCCCTTAGGCGTAACACGGGACCCGGGACCACAAGTGCCCCAAGTTAACCCTTGGTTTTAGCATGCTGTAACATAAAATAAATAACAATAGTGGAAGCATAACAAGAGGAATAAACATACGAACTCAATCATAAGCATAAAGGATCTAGGAATACCATAATCTCAAACACGAAATCCCGAATAACTATCTATGTTTGAAAAGTATCTAAAACCACATAATGATTTGCTGGGACAAGACCCTAGCTAACTCTAAGTGTTGAAATAAAGGAACCTACTAGCTAAGAATCATACTAGTCCTCAAATAAATAAGGACTCACCATATCAAACAGGATGGCCTGCGACTTCTAGCCATGAGCCTGGGAGTGGGAACCTGAATCTGCATCATCAAAGGATGCAGCGCAAAATTATGCATCAGTACTATAGGATGTACTGAAATATGTGAGCTATGTAGAAATATGGTAAATACATACTTAATACATATTTAAAGCTGAACTCATGCATAATAAAAGATATCATAGATAAATATCATGATTTAAGCATAACATATGAAATAGAATAGCATAAGACTCCAAAGATTGAAAACCTTCATACGGGAGTTTCTTATAACCGACAATAGACCATGTGAGCTATATGGAATCCAACTATATAACCCTAGTTGGCAAAGCTTCCCCAAACCTTGCTAAGGCATGGGAACCATACATATCATATCATGGAACCACTTTCATAAGCCCATCGGGCTAGAGGAGACACTCTCAAATAACGAGGACCCTCTTTACCTATGCTGGCAACATAGTGTTAGACTTGGGTTGTCTAGAACCCTCATCTCTCGGTGCTAAATACCATTCCCAAAATATACATATAGCTCATATAATACTGATGACATATCTAATGCCAAAACTATTTGAAAAGCATAAGGACATATCTAATGTCATGCAAATCTCAAATCGTAAGTCTTGAAGCTTAGCATGTCCATAATTCAAAACATACTTTTCTTTCTAAATTCATAACTTCAAGAATTAGGCATGAAGTTCATGATACTTAAGGTCATGTTATCTAAAGATGCCAATTTTACTTGAAAATATGCAATTTAGTGAAATCATGCTATAACTCATTCTCAATACACAGGCGTTTGAAAACAATTAAGGAATCTCAAATAAATTATGGGTAAAGGATGAGAAACCATGAATTGATTCTTTGAAATTGAATACATAAGATTTCCCCAATTTGGGTAAGAACCCTAATTTCACAAGTTCATAAATAAAAGTAAAAACTTGGGGTTTTAGGCACAAGGGTGAAAGGAATCCCTTATTGAATATCCACATACCTGAATTGAAGCTTTCTAAACCTTAGATGAGAAGAATTGAGGCTTGAAGATGAATCCTTAGCTTTGAGCTTTAGAGGAAGGAGATCTTTTCCTCTTTTAAAAGTGGAATGAAAATTTTGAAAAGAACTTAGGCTAATTAGGGATAAAACCCTACCAAAAGAGTCCAAAACGACCTCACTTAAGAGTTAAAAAGGTGGGTAATTACAAAAATACCCCTAGATAAAAGCTGGGAAAAATAGACTTAAAATCTCGGCTTCAGGTTCTACATACCCTTTCCACGGACCGTAGATGGAACCATGGTTTGTGGATTAGAGTCGTGGTTCCTGAGCCAAAAGATAGGTTGCAGATCACTTTCTATGACTCAACAGTACAACTCGTGCAACCATCCACGAGTCGTAGGAACCTCTCGTGGTTCACTGGGAAAAAACTGAGCCTCAATCTGATTTTCACGAGCTGGTTCCACTACCCGGGGAATTATCCACGACTCATAAACCTGACTCGTGGTTCTCATACCTGAGGAGGGGTCTGCATAATGGTTTCCACGAGTCCATCCCACATCTCGTGGTTCAGTCCACGACTCATGGTTTAGGCTCATGATCCCTGAGAAGTTAAAAAAATTCAGGGATTCTAAGTTTGAAAGCTGGATCAAATTTTGGGGTGTTACAATATCTCCCCCTTGGGATCATTCATCCTCAAATAAAGACTAAGCAAGGAAAACTAGAGAGAAAATGACCCAACCAACAAACAAACCATGAAAACTGAAGAATAAGCATGAAAACTGACTTTTTACCTTAAAACATGACTGCATGCTAGGATCATGAGAGAAGCTAATGGATTAGGATCGGAGGTACAAACTAAGGAGGAAACTAATACCTCATGTTGAAACTGGATCAGAAGGGAAGAGATGAGAGTACTTGGATTTAATGTGGCTTCTACTTCCCAAGTAGCTCCCTCAACTAGCTGATTCCTCCAAAAGACTTTCACCGAAGAGACTTTCTTGTTCTCAACCTCCAAATTTGACGATCAAGGATTTCCATGGAAACTTCCTCATAAGTCAAGTTGTCATTCACACTCACATCTTCCAAAGGTACAATCAAGGTTGGGTCACCAACACATTTCTTCAACAAGGAAACATGGAAAACCGGATGAACTGCTTCTACATCTGTTGGCAACTCCAAATCATAAGCAACACTACGAACTCTCCTCAGAATCCTGTAGGGACCTACATAGCGGGAACTAAGTTTCCCTTTCTTACCAAACCTCATCACACCCTTCATGGGTGACACCTTCAGAAAAACCCAATCATGAACCTCAAACTCCAACTCTCTTCTCCTCACATCCGCATATGATTTTTGTTGACTCTGAGTGGTCTTCAACCTCTCCCTAATGATCTGAAGATTATTCATAGTCTCATGAACCAAATCTGGACCAAGCAAAGCTGCCTTACCTACAGTAAACCAACCAATAGAAGATCTACACTTCTGACCATAAAGTGCCTCATAAGGGGCCATCTGGATACTAGAATGGAAACAGTTATTGTAGGAAAATTTGATAAGAGGTAAGTGATAATCTCAATTACCTTTGAAATCAATCACACAAGCTCTCAACATATCCTCTAAGGTCTGAATAGTATGCTCTGCCTGGCCATCTAATTATGGGTGAAAAGTTATGCGAAGCTTAACCTGAGTACCAAGACCTTTCTGAAATGATCTCCAAAACTGGGATGTAAACTGAGTACCCCTATCTGAAATGATAGACAATGGAACCTCATGCAATCTGACTATCTCACAAATGTAGAGTCTGGCATAATCTTCTGCTGAATCCATAGTCTTGACAGCCAAAAAGTAGGCTGACTTAGTCATCCTATCGACGATCACCCAAATAGAATCATGTTACCTATGAGTACAAGGCAAGCCTGTAATGAAATCCATATTGATCGCTTCCCACTTCCAAGTGGGAAGATCAATATCCTGAGCCATACAACCCGGTCGCTGATGCTTTACCTTCACTTATTGACAATTGGGACACTTAGCCACAAAATCTGCTATGTCCTTCTTCATGCCATTCCACCAAAAGACTTCCCTAGGTCATGGTATATCTTGGTGGCACTGGGGTGAATAGAATACGTGGAGATATGAGCCTTTGTCAAGATCTGCTATCTTAACCCATCTATGTTAGAAACACACAATTGGCCCTGATATTGAAGCACACCATCTCCCCCTTGGGAGAAAACCTCTACCCTCTGCTGATGGACTACACCCTTCAACTGGTGCAAAATAGGATCACTATCTTGCTTCTCTTTCACTTCAGCTATGAAAGATGATTCCGAACCATTTTGAACAATAACACCACCATCTGTCAAATCCATAAGGCAGACTCCTAATCGAGTAAGTCTATAAACATCCTTAGCCAACCTTTTATTTCCGTCCTCAATCGAAGACACACTACCCATAGACAACCTACTAAGTGCATTTGCCACTACATTGGCCTTATCCGGATGGTAAAGCACACTCATGTCATAATCCTTAAGAAGCTAAACCCATCTCCTTTGATAGAGATTCAATTCCCTTTGAGTGAACAAATACTGAAGACTCTTATGATCGGTGAATACATCCACATGAACACCATACAAGTAGTGTCTCCAAATCTTCAAAGAAAAAACCACGGCCTCTAACTCAAGATCATGAGTGGGATAGTTCTTCTCATGGCTCTTAAGTTGTCTGGAAGTATAAGCATTCACCCTACCACTCTGCATCAAAACACAACCAAAACTAATTCTAAAAACATCACAATACACAACAAAGTCATCTAAGCCCTTAGGTAGAGCCAAAACTGGAGCTGTCGTCAACCTAGTCTTCTATTCCTAAAAGTTCTTCTCACAAAGATCAGACCACTGAAATTTAACCTTCTTCTGAGTCAATCAAATCAACAGGGCAGCTATGGAAGAAAACCCTTCCACAAATCTCATGTAGTAACCAGCCAAACCCAAAAAGCTCCTAATATCAAATAGAGAAGTGGGTCTAGGCCAGTTCTTTAGTGCCTCAATTTTCTATGAATCAACTCGAATACCATCTCTAGTCACAATGACCCAGAAAAGCAACAAACTGCATCAAAAAACTCACTCTTGCTGAACTTAGCAAATTATTGTCGATCCTTGAGAGTTTGCAACACAACTCTCAAATGGTCTGCATGCTCCTCCTCACTCCAAGAGTAGATAAGAATATCATTAATGAAAACAATCACAAACATATCCAAATACTGTTAGAACACACGATTCATCAAATCCATAAAAGCTGCAGGAGCATTTGTTAGTCCAAAAGACATAACCACAAATTCATAATGAGCATACCGAGTTCTGAAGGTTGTCTTCAAAATGTCACACTCTCTAACACGAAGCTGATGATAACTTGATCTGAGGTCAATCTTGGAAAAGTAACTAACACCCTGAAGCCAATCAAATAAATCATCAATCCTAGGAATGGGATACTTATTCTTGATTATGACCTTGTTTAATTAATGATAGTCAATACACATTCTGAGAGAACCATCTTTGTTTCTCATGAATAGAACTAAAGCACCACATGGATAGATTTTAGGCTTGATAAAACCCTTATCAAGAAGGTCCTTCAACTGCTCTTTCAATTCCTTAAGTTCTGCTTGTGCCATTCTATAGGGAGGAATAGAGATAGGAGATGAGTATCTGGAAGAAGATCTATCCCAAAGTTAATCTCCCTCTTGGGAGGGATTCCAGGCAAATCTTTGGGAAATACTTCTAGAAACTCACTTATAATAGGAACTGACTGGAGATATAGGGTTTCGGACTCCATGTATATAACCCAAACTATATGATAGACATAACCCTTAGAAATCATCTTCCTAGCCTTGAGATAAGATATGAAATGACTCTTTGAGTATGGAGGACTACCTTGCCACTCTAAGACATGTTCATTTGAAAACTTGAAACTGACAACTTGAGTATGACAACCAACTGAGGCATAACATGCATACAACCAATCCATACTAAGAATAACATCAAAATTAGTCATCTCCAACTCTACTAGGTCCACTAAAGTGACTCTATGAAGGACTGAGATAGCGCAATTTTGGTAAGTTGTTTTAGCTAGGACTGACTCACCAACAGGAGTAGAAACACAAAAGGGTTCTAAGAGTTGTTCAGGAAAAAATTCAAACTTGAAAGCAATATAAAGGGTCACAAAATATAAGGAGGCATCGGGGTCCAATAAAGCATACATATCGAGAGAGAAGACTTTCAACATACTAGTAATAATGTCCGGGGAACTCTCCTGGTCTTGGCGAGAAGACATGGCATAAAGGCGGTTCTGGCGCTAGCCACCACCTAAACCAAAAGCAACACTTTGCTGGGTCGGTCGACCACCTGGGGCTGCTAGATCGGACTAAGTCCTACCACCTCCCTGTCCTTTCTTAGTTGAAGGGCAATCCCTAATCCGGTATCCACCCTGTCCACACCCAAAACATCCATCTGAACTAGCTAGACACTCACTGAGGTGACTCCTACCACATTTTTTGCAAGTAGGGTAAGGGATCCCCTTTGCAACACTCCTCTGTGAATAAGAACCTAATCCCCTACTTGTGTGATCATGATGAGGCCTTAGAGCCTGACTAGGAGCACTAGATGAAAATAAACGAGTCCTGATGATCTCTTCTAAAATGAAGAATGGTGTTCACCTTCAAATTTCTGATGGAAATATCCATGTCACCCAAAAGCATAGCGGGCATGCACTCCTTCTTCACCAAATATGACACCCCATAAATGAACTTGCTCATATGATCACGTGGATCGGCCACCATAGAAGGATAATACCTAGAAAGCTGGGTGAACTTCAATCCATATTCCTGAACCGACATAGAGCCTTGCCTCGAATTCATGAACTCTTCGGCCTTAGCCTTTCTTAACTCCCTAGGAAAGAACCGATCAAGAAAATCCCTCTCAAAGCACTCCAAAGTCATAGGGACCACATCTCTAGCCCTAGTATCCTTCCACTGATTATACCAAATATGAGCTACATCCTTGAGCTAATAGGAAGCAAACTCAACAGCATCAATACCAACAACTTGCATCATATCCAAAATCTTTTTCACCTCATCCATGAAATTCTGTGGGTCTTCACCAACCTTAGAACCCCAAAACTTGGGCGGGTTCATATGGATAAAGTCTCAAACCCTAGCAGTAATTGTCCCACCAGGAGGGATAGTGGGAACAGGTGTTTGTCAATTGGCTTGGCGGCCATAGTCTGAGCTAGCATATGAATGGCATTTCTGAACTCTACATTCATGACCTCGGGGTCTGGAACTGGAGGATCAACATTTTGGGCGGCTCTGTGAGGCATGGCACGGCGAGGAGGCATAATTTTAAATGCATAAGGATTGGGTTAGAGGAGTAATAGAGTTAAACTCTATCGCATGATATTGATCCTGAAAGAAGTGAAGTTTTTCCTAAAACATCTCATAGCCTTCCTCTCATAAATGTAGCATGCTTCACACCCATGAAAGAGACTCTACTTGATGCGGCTTTCAGAAACCCTAGAACTCTTGAATCTGATGCTCTGATACCAAGTTTTTCATGCCTCAAGACTACTCCCTAGGCGTAACACGGGACCCGAGACCACAAGTGCCCCAAGTTAACCCTTGGCTTTAGTATGATGTAACATAACATGAATAAAAATAGCAGAATCATAACAATAAGAGTAAACATACTAACTCAATCATAAGCATAAAGGATCTAGGAATGCCATAGATTGCAGGTCATGGCTAGTGGGCAGAAAATAATACCCATAGAATATGTGTACACTCTTTTACCTTGTTTTGTATCATACTGCTTTTTATAGTGAGTTGGCTAAGAACTAAGGGGAGACTAGATACACGGGTGATATAAGTAAATATTGATGGACATAGTGATATGTGAGATAATTGTTGAAAGTGATTATTCCTTTCCCTATTATGTTGATATTCTGTGAATCATGAACTTGAGATTGTTGTTGTTGCATTAACTTGAAAAGACTATTTGATGATTGATTATGTACTAAGTGTTGAAGTTCTTCTACTTATTATATGTCTTGTTACTTTCATGTTATATTGTTGGGTCGGTCTATGATACCTACCAATACATAGTGTGTTATATTGATACGACCATGTGCTCTTTTTTTATTGAGTGCAGATCGTCTTACAGAGGCTGAGATGC
Source organism: Jaltomata sinuosa (assembly GCA_003996215.1). Lineage (NCBI taxonomy): Eukaryota > Viridiplantae > Streptophyta > Magnoliopsida > Solanales > Solanaceae > Jaltomata > Jaltomata sinuosa. The sequence goes on from QJPP01004291.1 coordinate 113,642, forward strand.
GACCTTGGTTAGAGTAGAGATATTGACTGCAGATCCAAGGGTGAGAAATACTCCTCAGGCTGCCATGGATCTTCTACGAGTTGTTATCCATCTTTCGGACAATGGAACTCTCTTATTTTACTGCTTTTAATATTTATTGGATATCTTAGACAATTTTGGTTTAGAGTTTTTAATTATGACTTTCAGTTCTTGGGGATGTTTTAGTTATTTAATTCTGCATTGTCCTTATATTATTTTAGATGATTCTCTTTTATCGATAATTTAGGATGGCTCTTATTTTCTCTTCTAAAATTGGTTAAGTGTAAGACTAAGGTTTGGGTTGGTTGGTTCTCCCACTGGAGGGTAGTGTGGGTGCCAATCACAGCCCATTTGGGTCGTGACAAAGACAAGCTCCAGTTATAGCAGCAAAAGACTCTCAGTAAAAGGGGAAGGATGTCACGGCCCGAGGCTACCCCCTAGAAGTGACACAGTGCTCAGTGTCGCAAGTGACCCCAAGCTAACCCATGGTCTGCAATATCTAAACAATTTCAGTTAAACACATATAGTGTACAAAAGCTGAAAAATAGTTTACTATCTGGAGTTGGAAAAGAGCCCAAAATATCTGAATATAAAATATATAAAAAAGTATAATGATGTCTGAAAAATAATACTAACAACCCAATAGCTGAATCTAGTCTATGTCTAAAAGCCTCTAACTCGTATGAGTTACTGGGACATGCCCCCAGCTAACTCTACTAATTTGAAACTGAAATATAAAGACTGAAAGATAACAGCATGTCTATCATCCTCAAACTATGAGGACTCACCGATGAAGCAGCTGAGTGAGGACTGGAAGTCGATCTAAGCGCGATCTGGATGTTGAGCGCCTGAACCTATATCATAAAATGATGTAGAACAAAATAATGCATCAAAATTTCGAATGTACTGAGCATGCAGGATATGTGCTAAACTGGACAACATAACAGTTGAACAGGAAATATACATATTGAAGCATAAACTGAATAGTAAGCTGGATGCAATGACCAAATACTAACAACATATAATATGCTAAGCTAAATAACTGAAATAGATACTGAGTACATGGTCAATGCAATATAAGTCTGACTGTGGGAGATACTATGAACCGACATACCCCAAGTTGAGCTAACTATGGGGCCAACCTGTGACCCTGGATGGAAGGGTGTTCATACCTTGCCAAGGTTATGAACAAAGCTGATGTGGATCCAGTAAATTAATGTCCAAAAGGGACAAGGGTGTCAAGCCTAATCTGACGGGTAACCCTTTTATAACCTACGGTGGTGCCATAGTTCTAGGACTCAGGGACTGCTACTAAAGGTCTCACTCTAAACTGGCAGGTGAGCCTTCATCCCTTCGTTCACTCGGTGCTAAGTCTACTTCCAACTGAACACATAAGCACTAAAATGCAAGCTGAAATACTGGATAGCTCAAAATACTGAGAATGCAACAATACATATACTGAAACTGATGGCATTCTAATTCTAAAGTATGATTGTCTGAATTATCTACCTGGCAAGTATAATTTATGCATACTGAATTTAAGAAAAGCTAGGGTTATTGAGTCTTGTACATATTACTATGCTAATTCTCTAAGACACATGAAATAAATATCATTTAAAAAATAGCATCTGAATTGAAAGGAATCCCTAAGATTTAAGAACTCTAGGTCTGAATATTTCATAGAGAACAGAAGAACTGATTGAATTCTAGGGACCTAATGGGTGAAAGGAACCCACTAGTGAAATCTCACATACCAGGAGAAGAAACTATGGAGGAAAACTTTGGGCTAAGGGATGAGCTTGAACAAGACCTCCTCCTTGTTCTTGAGAGAAACTGTCGCCTCTTTTGCTTCTTTTCTTTCTAAGTCTAATAATTTTAGGAGAATAGGCGATTTAGGAAGTTTTTTACTAATAAACTAGGCTTAGAACAACCAAAATGTCGTAGCTTAGACATTAAAAAGGTAGGAAAAGTCTAAAATGCCCCTGGGAAAATTAAAAGAAAACTGCTAAAATTCACGACTCAGGTTCCACAGATCAGAACCATGACTCGTGGAAACTTTCATGGCTCGTGGAACCCTATTGTGGTTCTTGGATTTGAAAATTTGGGCTACTCGAAAGGGGTTCCATGAGGGTGGTCCATGACTCGTGGAAACTTCCACGGGTCATGGATCGCACTCGTGGATCCTGGGCACTTGGTCTGAGCTACTGGAGTTGGTTCCACGACTTGGGTTCATAACTCGTGGATCCTTCCATGGTTCGTAGAACCAAATCATGGTTCTCATAGAAATTGTTGGCCTCAGGTCTGGTTCCACGACTTGGGTTCACGACTCGTGGATTCTTTCACGGTTCGTAGAACCTAATAGTGGTTCTCAGAGAATTCTTCAGGTCTCTGATCACCTTCCAGGGGTCCAGTCCATGACTCGTGGAAACTTCCATGGGTCATGGATCCAACTCATGATTTCAGCTGACAGTTGGAAAAATTATTTTTCTTCTGGTTTTCTGAGCTAAGTCTTGGCTTGGAAGTTCTGAGGTGTTACAATATCTCCTCCTTGAGATCATTCATCCTTGAATGAAGACTAAACAAGGTGAGTTTGGAGGGAAGGAGATGCAATCCCAACCAACAAAGTATTGGAAACTGATATTTAGCTGAACTGAGTTCTAAGAACATGAAAACATGCTGAAATGCAAGGATAACTGAGGGAACAAGGTACTGAGACTGAATCACACAAGAGTAAACTGAGATACTGGAAAGGAACTATTACCTCAAGCTAAAACTAAGTCAGAGGGAAAGAGGTGAGGGTACTTGGCCCTCATGGATGCTTCTGCTTCCCAAGTAGCTCCCTCTACGGACTGATTTCTCCACAAAACCTTCACTGAAGTGACCTCCTTATTTCTCAACCTACGAACCTGGCGGTCAATAATCTCAACTGGAACCTCCTTATAAGTAAGGCTATCCTTCACAGCCACACTCTCTAATGACACTATTGATGCCGAATCACTCACACACTTCTTTAGCAAGGAAATGGGAAAGACTAGATGAACCACTGCTAGCTCTGCTTGTAACTCTAATGCATAAGCTACATTACCAGTCCTTTTTAAGATTTTGTAAGGACCTACATACCTGAGACTGAGCTTTCCTTTCTTGCCAAATCTCATCATCCCCTTCATATGTGACACTTTCAAGAAGACCCAATCATCAATCTCGAACTCTAAGACCCTTCTCCTCACATCTGCATAGGACTTCTGACGACTCTGAGCTATTTTCAATCTTTCTCTGATAAGATGAACTTTTTCCATAGCCTCATGAACCAAATTTGGCCCAACCAAGGATGCTTCACCTACTTCAAACCAACCAACTGGAGACCTACATCTACGCCCATAGAGTGCCTCATATGGGGCCATCTAAATACTGTAGTGGAAACTGTTATAGGCAAACTCTATGAGAGGTAGGTGATCATCCCAACTACCTTTGAAATCAATCACGCAAGCTCTCAACATGTCCTCTAGGGTCAGAATGGTACACTCTGCCTAACCATTCATCTGCGAGTGGAATGTTGTATTGAGATTCACCTAAGTACCAAGACCTTTCATAAATAATCTCCAGAAATGAGATGTAAACAGAGGACCCCTATCTGAGATAATAGAAAAGGGAAACCCATGCAACCTGACTATCTTTCTGATGTAGAGTTTGGCATAGTCTTCTGCTGAATCTGTAGTCTTGACAGCCAAGAAGTGAGCTGACTTAGTAACCTTGTCCACTATCACCCAAATGGAATCGTGTTGTCTGCGAGTACGAGGTAATCCTGTAATGAAATCCATGTTGATTACCTCCCACTTCAAATAGGAATGCTAATATCATGAGTCACACCTCCTAGTTTCTGATGTTCTACTTTAACCTGCTTACAATTAGGACACTTGGCCACAAAATATGCAATGTCCCTATTTATGTCGTTCCACAAATACACTTCTCGTAGATCATGGTACATCTTAGTGGCACCGGGATGAATAGAATATCTAGAATTATGGGCTTCAGTAAGGATATGCTGCCTCAACACACCCACACTAGGTACACATAAATGACCCAGGTAGCGAAGCACACCATCTCCCCCTTGGGAGAAGACCTCAACTCTCTGCTGATGAACTGCACCTTTCAACTGAAGCAATATGGGATCACTGTCCTATTTCTCTTTAACCTATGCTTCCAACAAATATTTTGACCCATTCTGGACTATCACACCACCATCTGTCCATGAGACAAACTCCTAAGCGAGCAAGCCTATGAACATCCTTGGCTAATTCTTTCCTCTTTTCCTCAACATGTGTCACACTACCCATGGACAGTCTGCTGAGTGCATCAGCCACTACATTGGCCTTACCCGAATGGTAGACCACATTCATATCATAGTCTTTGAGAAACTCAAGCCACCTTCTCTGACAAAGATTCGACTTTTTCTGGGTGAAAACACACTAGAGGCTCTTATGATCTGTGAACACATCAACATGAACACCATACAAGTAGTGTCTCCAAATCTTTAGGGCAAACACAACAGCTGCAAGCTCAAGGTCATGAGTCGGGTAGTTCTTCTTATGGACCTTAAGATATATGGAAGCATAAGCTATGACCTTACCCTGCTATATTAAAACACAATCCATGTCAACCCTGGATGCGTTGCAATAAACCACATAGCCATTTGAACCCTCTGGTAGAGTCAAAACGAGAGTTGTAGTCAACCTGGTCTTCAGTTCTAGGAAGATTTTCTCACACTCATCTGACCACTAAAACTTGACCTTCTTTTGAGTTAACTTGGTCAATGGGGAAGCTACAGATGAAAATCCTTCAACAAACCTCTTGTAGTAACCAGCCAAACCCAAGAAACTTTTGATATCAGTCGGAGAGGTGGGTCTGGGCCAGTCCTTTACTTCCTCAATCTTCTGGGAATCAACTTGGATGCCTTCACTAGACACCACATGACTAAGAAAAGCAACTGATTTTAACCAGAACTCACACTTACTAAACTTGGAGAATAACTGGCGGTCTTTGAGAGTCTGTAGAATGACCCTCAGATGATTCACATGCTCCTCATTTTGAGAATAAACAAGGATATCATCAATGAAGACAATGATGAATAAATCCAAATACTGTCTGAACACCCTGTTCATTAAGTCCATGAAAGCTGCAGGTGAGTTGGTTAGTCCAAAAGACATAACTAAAAATTTAAAGTGACCATACTGGGTCCTAAAGGTTGTCTTCGAGATGTCACTATCTCTTACTCTAAGCTGATGATAGCTGGATCTGAGGTCTATCTTAGAGAAGTAACTAGAACCCTGAAGCTGGTCGAACAAGTCATCAATCTTGGGGATAGGATATTTGTTCTTGATTGTGACTTTGTTCAACTGACAGTAGTCGATGCACATCCTAAGAGAACTGTCTTTCTTATGCATGAAGAGCACTGGAGCACCCCACGGAGATATATTGGGTCTGATGAAGCCCTTATCTAGAAGGTCTTTCAACTATTCCTTCAATTCTTTCAGCTCAACTGGCGCCATTCTGTAAGGAGGAATCAAAATAGGCTGGGTATCTTGAAGGAGATCTATTCCAAAGTCGATTTCTCATTTGGGAGGAACTCCGGGAAGTTCTTCTGGAAACACTTCTAAGAATTCATTCACCACTGGTACTGACTCAAGAGTTTGGGTTTCGGATTTTGAATCCTTAACCTGAACAAGATGATAGATATACCCTTTGAAAAACTTTTTTATGGCCTTAAGGTAAGAGATGAATCGACCTACAGGCACTGAGGTACTACCCTTCTATTCTAAGACTGACTCATTTGGAAACTAAAACCGAATGATCCTAGTTCTACAATCAACTGAGGCATAACAGGAATGTAACCAATCCATGCCTAGAATAATATCGAAGTCAGTCATTTCTAACTCTACAAGATCGGTTGAGGTGACTTTCTGGGAAACTGTGATAGGGCAATTTTTGTATACCCGTCTAGCTATAACTGGGTCACCAACTGGAGTAGAGACTGAGAAGGGTTCTGGGAGGATTTATGGACTGAAACCAAAGTTTACTGCTATATAAAGAGTTACAAAAGAAAGTGTAGCGCTTGGGTCTAACAATGCATAAACATCTAAATGGAAGACTTGTAACATACCCGTGACCACATCGGGAGAGTTCTCCTGGTCCTGTCGAGTCAGAAGGGCATACAACCTATTCTGGTGCTAACTACCACCTGTACCGGACGAGGCATCCTGCTGAGTGGGGCGACCCACTAGAGTTGTTGTAGAACTAGCCTGATTCTACGAACGAGTATCCCTGCCTTTCTAAGAATTTACAGGGCACTCCTTCATCTTGTGGCCTGGCTTGCCACACCCAAAGCAATTTCCACTACCTGCCATGCACTCACCCTGGTGGTTCCTGCCATACTTTTTACACACTGGATGAGTGCGCCCGCTAGTAACTATACCTTAGGACTTAGAGCCTGGAACTCTATCCTGTCGATCCTGTTTAAATTTAAGCACTGGGGCACTGGCAAAATATAGAGCTAGAGCTAAAGATTTTTAATGAAATTAAGAGCGGTCACCACCCCCTGACCTCTGCTGAGAGTAGTTGAAATCAAATGTCCTAGCCCTCTTACTGTTTCCTCCCCTCTCTTTGATTTTCTCTTCCTCAATCTACTGAGCATAAGTAACTAACCTGGAGATGTCCATTTCCTTATCAAGCATGGAAGTTTTGCATTCCTTGATCACATCATCGGACACACCAGATATGAACTTACTCATGCGGGCCCTGGAGTCAATCACTATCACTGGGGTATACTTAGATAGTTGTGTGAACTTGAGTGCATACTCATTCGCACTCATATCATTCTTCTTCGAGTTTATGAATTCCTGGACCTTGGCTTCTCTGAGTTTAAGTGGGAAGAACTTGTCAAAAAATGCAGTCTTGAACTGGTTCCAATCCACTAGAACTGCATGTTCACAATGAGACTCTTTCTACTGCTGATACCAGGTGTAAGCCACTCCGTTTAACTGATAGGCGGCCAAATTTGTACTCTTGACTGGAGTGAGACCTATAATATTTGTCACCTTCTAGATATCATCAAGAAACTCTTGCAGATCCTCTTCTGACTTAGACCCATGAAATTCTAGAGGGTTCATCCGAGTGAAGTCCCAGATTCTAGTTGCAGTATTGTTAGTTTGAGATGGAGCTGGTGCCAGAGCCTGCTGATTGACCTGAGCTGTCATAGCCTAGGAAAGCACTTGAAATGCATCCCTGAATTTGGCATGCATGACTTGCTCATTCAATGGGTCTGCTGGAGCTGTTGGTGCTGGTTGATTCCTGGCGTTAGCTATTCTGGGAGTCATTTTCTGAAATGCGAAGAGCATGAGTTAGAAGGAGATTAAATAGAGTTCATACTCTATAGCATAAGCTGGAAAGGAAATAAGGGAAGTTATTCCTAATGACATCTCATTGCTTCTACCCCATAAGTGTGGTGCGCTTCACACCCATAAAGAAGACTCTACTTGACACAGCTTTAAGACACCCTAGGACACTTGAACCTGATGCTCTGATACCAAGTTTTTCATGTCCCGAGGCTACCCCCTAGACGTAACAGGGTGCTCAGTATCACAAGTGACCCCAAGCTATCACAGGGTCTAGCATATCTAAACAATTTCAGTCAAAAACATATATTGTGCGGAAGCTAAAAATAGTTTACTATTTGGAGTAGGAAAAGAGCCCAAAGTATCTGAATATAAAATATATAAAAGAGTATAATGATGTATAAAAAACAACACTAACAACACAATAGCTGAATCTAGTCTATGTCTGAAAGTCTCTAACTGGTATGAGTTGTTGGGATATGCCCCCAGCTAACTCTACTAATCTGAAACTAAAATAAAAAGACTAAAAGATAAAAGCATTTCTATCATCTTTGAACTATGAGGACTTACCAATAAAGCTATTGAGTGAGGACTGGAAGTCAATCTAAGCGCGGTTTGGATGCTGAGCACCCGAACCTACATCATAAAATGATGTAGCACAAAAGTATGTATCAGTACTTTAAATGTATTGAGCATGCGGGATATGTGCTAAACTGGACAACATAACAACTGAACATGGAATATACATACTGAAGCATAAAATGAATGGTAAGCTGGATGCAATGACCAAATACTAACATGAACATATAATATGCTGATTTGAATAACTGAAATAGATACTGAGTACATGGTCAATGTAATATAAGTCTGACTGTGAGAGATACTATTAACTGACATACCCCAAGCTGAGCTAACTATGGGTCCAACCTGTGACCTTAGATAGAAGGGGTGTTCATACCTTGCCAAGGGTACGAATAAAGCTGATATGGATCTACTAAACTGATGTCCACAAGGGACAAGGGTGTCAAGCTTAATTTTATGGGTGACCCCTTTAAAACCTATGTTGCACCGTAGTTCTGGGACTAAGGGATAGCTACTAAAGGTCTCAACCTAAATTAATGGGTGAGACTTCATCCTTTCATATGCTTGGTGCTAAGTCTATTCCCAACTGAACACATAAGCACTAAATGCAAGCTGAAATACTGGATAGCTCAAAATACTGATAATCATCTAAGAATGCAACAATACATATACTGAAACTGATGGCATTCTAATTCTGAAGTATGATTGTCTGAATTATCTACCTGGCAAGTATAATTTATGCATACTGAATTTAAGACAAGCTAGGGTTACTAGTCTTGTACATATGACTATTTTAATTCTCCAAGAAACATGAAATAAATATCATTTAAACTATAGCATCTGAATTGAAAGGAATCCCTAAGATTTAAAAATCCTAGGTTTGAATATTTCATGGAGGACTGAAGAACTGACTGAGTTCAAGGGACCTAATTAGTGAAAGTAACCCACTAGTGAAATCCCACATACCTGGAGCAGAAACTATGGAGGAAAACCTTAGGCTTAGGGCTGAGCTTGAAGAAGACCTCTTGCTTGTTCTTGAGAGAAAATTGTCGCCTCTTTTGCTTCTTTTCTTTCTAAGTCTGATGATTTTTGGAGAATAGGCAATTTAGGTAGTTTTTTACTAATAAACTAGGCTTAGAACAACCAAAACGTCGTAGCTTAGACATTAAATGAGGTAGAAAAAGTCTGGAATGCCCCTGGGAAAATTAAAAGAAAACTGTTGAAATTTGTGACTCAGGTTCCAAGGATCAAAACAATGACTCATGGAAACTTCCACGGCTCATGGAACCCTGTCGTGGTTCCTAGGTCTGGAAATCTGGGCTACTAGAAAGGGGTTCCATGAGGGTAGTCCATGACACATGGAAACTTCCACGAGTCATGGATCCAACTCGTGGATCCTGGGCACTTGGTCTGAGCTACTGGAGTTGGTTCCATGACTTGGGTTCATGACTCGTGGATCCTTTCATGGTTTGTAGAACCCAATCATGGTTCTCAGAGAAATGGTTGGCCTCAGGTCTGGTTCCATAACTTGGGTTCACGACTCATGGATCCTTCCACGGTCCGTAGAACCTAATCATGGTTCTCAGATAATTCTTCAGGTCTCTGATCACCTTCTACGGGTCCAGTCCACGACTCGTGGAAACTTCCACGGGTCCAATCCATGACTCATGAAAACTTCCACGGGTCATGGATCCAACTCTTGATTCTGACTGACAGTTGGAAAAATTATTTTTCTTCTAGTTTTCTGAGCTAAGTCTGGGCTTGGAAGTTCTGGGGTGTTACAAAAGAGAAGATGATTCCTAAAGTATTGGTGTCTATTCCTAGACCACCTCTCCTTTTTCCCTAGAGGTTGAAGAAGAAAGCTGAGGATGGAAAGTTTCACAAGGTTATTTCTATGTTGAAGCAGCTGTCCATGAACATTCCGCTTGTTAAGGCCCTATAGAAGATGCTAGGTTATGCCAAGTTTATAAAAAAATTAGTGACAAAGAAGAGTACAGTGAGTTTTGAGCCAGCGGATAACTTGACCCATTGCAATGCTAATTGCTTCAAGATTGCTAGTTGAGAAAAAGAAAGACCCTGGGACATTCACCATTCCATGTACCATTGAGGCCTATAATTTTGCTAAGGTTCTCTGTGATCTTGGTGCAAGTATTAATCTAATGATGCTTACTATTTACCGCAAGTTGGGCTTAGCAGCCCCCAAAGCGACTACTATGTTGTTATTCATGGAAGATCGAATAGTTAAGAAGCCGGTTAGGATATTGCATGATGTGTTGGTCAAGGTTTTTGATTTTATCTTTCCAACAGACTTTGTGATCCTTGATTATGAGGTAGATTTTGAGGTTCCCATCATCTTGGGGTGACGATTCTTTGCCATTGGAAGAGCACTAGTTGATGTAGAGCGTGGTGAGCTATGGTTCAGGCTAAATAATGAAGTGGTAGTTTTCAATGTATGTAGATCCATGAAGCATCCTAGAGATATGAATGTCATCTCCATGATTGGTACTATTAATGATGTGGTTGATGTGTCAGTTGAAAAGAATTCACTATTGAGACCTTGGCAGTCGTGATCATGAATTTAGATGTTGAGTACATGGACGATTATGAGGAGACAGTTAATGCATTGTGTGGTCAAGGTTCTTATTCTTTTTCCCATAAGAAGTTGGATATGGACTTGAAGAATCATGAGACTCCTCCAGCCAAGCCCTCCATTGAGGGTTGCCAGTTGTTGAGTTCAAGCCTCTTCTAGCACACTTGTGGTATGTATTTGTGGGACCTCATGACACCTTTCCTGTCATTGTTTTAACCAACTTACTTTAGTTCCAAGTGGAAGATCTAGTGTATATTTTGTGGAGGTACAAGAGAGCTATTGGGTGGACTATGACATCATTGGGATCCCTCCAGGTTTTTGCTCACATAAAATTTAGCTAGATGAGGATTGTAGTGCTAGCGTTGAACATCAAAGGAAGCTGAATCCACCAATGCAATAAGTGGTAAAAAAAGAAATCATCAAGTGCTTGGACGTTGGTGTAGTATTTCCTATTGCTGATAGCAACTGGGTGAGTCCAGTTGAGTGTGTACCAAAGAAAGGAGGGATGATTATTGTCCCTAATAGCAAGAATGATCTTATTCCTATGCGTACAGTCACAGGATGGAGAGTGTGTATATATTACAGGAAGTTGAACTTCTGGACCAAGAAGGACCACTTCCCTATGTTGTTCATGGGTCAAATGCTTGATAGACTTGCAGGTAGAGGGTGGTATTATTTTCTTGATGGTTACTCAAGGTATAATCAGATTTCTATTGCTCCAAAATATCAAGGAAAGACCACATTCACTTGTCTGTATGGTACTTTTCCATTCAAACGAATGTCATTTGGTCTATATAATGCACCTACCACTTTTTAGAGTTTCATGATGTCCATCTTTTGTGGCATAGTGTTAGACACAATCGATATTTTTATGGATAACTTCTCATTTGTTGGTGACTCTTTTGAAGCTTCCATTTGATCACTTATCAAAAGTGCTGAAACAATGTGAAGAGACTAACCTTTTGTTGAACTGGGAGAAATGTCATTTCATGTGAAGGAAGGTAACGTGTTGGGCCATAAGATCTCTGAAAGAGGAATTGAGGTAGAGAAATCCAATATTGAAATTATTACCAAGTTCCCACCTCTGATTTCAGTGAAGGGTGTTTGTAGTTTTCTAGGGCATGCTGGTTTCTACCGGCATTTTATTAAAGATTTTTAGAAGATTGTGAATCCCTTGTGCAAATTGTTGGACAATGACACAAAGTTCATTTTTGATGACGCATGTTTGAAGGCATTTGAATTTCTAAAGGAAAAGCTCATCTCAACACCTATCATTATTGCACCTAGTCGCAGCCATTTGAGGTAATGTGTGATGCTAGCGGGTTAACCTTAGGTATTGTTCTTGGGCAATGCAGGGAGAAGATCTTTCATCCCATCTATTATGCCAAAAAATCATTGAATGTGGCCCAAGTAAACTACACTGTAATGGAGCCGGAGATGTTGGCTATGGTCTATGCTTTTGAGAAGTTCAGAGCTTATTTGTTAGGTACCAAGATTATTGTCCATACTGACCATGCAGCAATCTGGTATCTTTTGGCAAAGAAAGATGCAAACCAAGGTTAATTAGATAGGTACTCTTATTGCAAGAGATTGATTTTGAGGTAAAAGGCTGATAGGGGACAGAGAATCAGGTTGTGGATCATTTGTCAAGGTTAGATCAAGAAGGGAGACCTAAGTGTAAACTTGAAATCAATGAAACATTTCCGGATGAGTATGTCTTAGCAGCCTCTCAAGATCTTATTCCATGGTTTTCTAACTTTGCAAACTATCTAGTAAGTGATATGAAGCCTGAATACCTAAACTTCCACCAGAAAAGGAAGTTTCTCCATGATGTGAAAAAGTTCTATTGGGATGAGCCCTATTTGTTTAGAATTTGTGCTGACAATGTGATTAGAAGGTGTGTAGCTGAAACTGAGATGTTGTATATTTTGAAGGCATGCCACTCATCACCATTTGGAGGACATCATGGCACCATCCAAACTGCGTAGAAGATTTTTCAGAGTGGGTATTATTGGCCCACTCTTCTTCAGGACGCCGATGATTTTGTCAGGTCGTGTGATCAGTGCCTGTGCCAAGGGAACATATCTAGAAAGCATGAGCTTCCAATGAACCCAATCCTGGAGATTGAGTTGTTTCATGTATGGGGCATTGACTTCATGGGCCCTTTTATTAGCTCATATAGGCAGAAGTACATCTTAGTGGCTGTTGATTATGTATCCAAGTGGGTGGAAGCTGTTGCGTTTCCCAACAATGAAGAAAGAGTGTCACTGCGTTCTTGAAGAAGAATATATTCTTAAGGTTTGGCACTCCGCAGGACATCATCAGTAATGGGGGTTCTCACTTCTATAATCAATTACTTAGCACATTGTTGGCCAAGTATAGATTCAAACACAAGGTTGCTACACCCTACCATCCTCAGACGAGTGGGCAGGTTAAGGTATCCAATTGGGAGATAAAGACCATATCAGTAAGGACTGTGAATGTTAATCAGACAGATTGGTCTAGAAGGTTGGATGATGCTTTATGGGCTTATTGGACAGCTTACAAAACACCAATAGGTATGTGTCCCTATCATCTAGTGTTTGGTAAAGCTTGTCATCTTCCGGTTGAACTTGAGCATAAGGCACTCTGGGCGCTAAAAAAGATGAAATTGCACTGGAGTGAAGCCTCTAAATTGAGGCTTGAGCAGCTAAATGAGATGGATGAGTTCAGACTTTGTGCATATAAGAGTGCAGCATTATTCAAAGAGAGATTGAAGCTTCACCATGATAAGAAGATTCTTACAAGAGATATCATTCCTTGGTAGTTAGTCTTGTTGTTCAAATCCAGACTCCGTTTGTTTCCTGGCTAGTTGAAGTCAAGATGGGATGGGCAATTTAAGGTGGTCCAAGTGTTTACATATGGGTCCATTGAACAAGAGGGTCTAGAAGGAATGAATTTCAAGGTGAATGGACAGCGAGTTAAGTGGTACTTGGGCAATCTGGAGGACTAAAAATGATCCATCTAGTGTACTTGACAAAATCTGAGTAATCAAGGTACATGTGTCATGCTGCGATGTTAAATCAGGAATTGCTTGAGAGGCAACCCAAGGAGTAATTTGATAAAGTTTGAGTAGTCAAGTGACACACGTCGTGTCACGATATTAAATCAGGCGCTGCTTGAGAGTCAACCCAAGGGGTAACTTGATCAAGTCTGAGTAGTCAAGTGACCCGCGTCATGCTGTGACGTTAATTCATGTGTTGCTTGGGAGGCAACCCAAGATTTTTGTTGTATTTAAACCCAAAATCCATGGCTATTCTTTCCCACTTCCATTCAGGAGTGGGCATTCTCTGAAGAGTACCACTAGGCTTCTTGTGTTCATATTTCACTTGCTAACAATTCTGATACTTAGCCACAAAATTGACTATATCTCTTTTCAGTCGACCCCACTAATAGTGTTTCTTTAAATCGCGATATATCTTGGTCACACTCGGATGTATAGAATACTTAGAACAGTAACCTTCATCCAATATAGTAGGAATCAAATAATCCACTCGAGGCACACAAACTCGCCCTTTAATACATAGCACACCCTCATCATCGATCATGGCCTCCTTGGCCTCACCCTGCAACACTTTATCATAAATTTTATTTAACTTAGTATCCTCAAATTGTTTCGCCTTAATCTGGTCAAGAAATGAGGACCTTGCCTTAACATATGCCAACAATCCACCCCTGTCAAACACTTCAAGTCTAATGAAACTATTAGCTAGAGTTTGAAACTCCCTAGCCAACAGACGCCTAGTAGCTTTCAAGTATGCCAATGCATCAGCTACAATATTAGTCTTACTTCGATGGTACAAAATAGTAATATTATAGTCCTTGAGCAACTCCATCCACCTCTGTTGCCTCAAATTTTAGTCATTTTGAGTGAATACATGCTGCAAGCTATGGCGGTCTATGAACACTTCACAATGCACCATGTACAAATAATGTCTCCTGATTTTGAGAGCAAAAACCACAGTATCCAACTCTAAGTCATGAGTTGGATAATTCTTATCATGCACTTTTAGTTGCCTTAAACCATAAGAGATAACATTACTTTCATGTATCAACACAGCACCTAAACCAGATCATGAGGCATCATAATAAATAATAAAATCCTACCCTCCACTGTCAAGGCAAGAATGGGAGCGGTATTCAATAAGGTCTTGAGCTTTGAAATCTCTCTTCACATTCATCTGACCAAAGGAAAGGTACCTCTTTCTAAGTCAGCCAGGTCAGATGAGTAGCAATGAAAGCAAATCCCTTCACGAATCTACAGTAGTAACTGGTCAACCCCACAAAGCTACAAACCTCAATCACCAAAGTAGGCATAGCCCAATACTTAACTGCCTCAATCTTCTGCGGGTCTACCATCACCCCATCTTTCAAAACTACATTCCACAAGAAGGAAACAGAAGCCAACCAAAATTAACACTTAGAGAATTTTGCATAAAAATCCTTATCTTTCAACAAACCCAACAAAATCCTTAGATGATTTCTATGATCTTTCTCACTCTTAGAATAAACTAAGATGGCATCAATGAACACAATAACAAAGGAGTTAAGATAGGGTTTAAATATCCTATTCATTTAACCTCATAAAAGCAGTCGAGGTATTAGTCAACCCAAAAGACATAACAAGAAATTTGTAGTACCTGTATCTAATCCAGAATGTAGTTTTAGGGATATCAGCAGGCTGAATTTTTAACTGATGGTATCCGGACCTTATATCAATTTTAGAAAAATTAATACACTTTGTAATTGGTCAAACAAGTCATCAGTATGTGGAAGAGGATACTGATTATGATAACTTTATTCAACTACCGGTAGTCTATGCACATACGTAGACTACCATACTTTTTCTTAACAAATAACAGTGGAGCATCCCATGGGGAGGCACTCAGATGAATGAATCCCTTACTCAACAACTCTTGCAATTGAGTCTTTAGCTCTGTCAACTCAATCGGTGCCATCATATAAGGTGGAATAGAAATAGGATGCGTATTTGGCTCTAAATTGATACAAAAGTCAATGTCACAGTCTGGTGGCATGCCAGGCAAATCCGCAGAAAATATCTCTTGGAACTCACACACTACAGGAACTGACTCAATAGTTGGGACCTCTGCACTAGTGTCCCAAAGTTGAGCTAAGAATGCCAAACACCCCCTTCATATCAAACTCTTAGCACGAACAAATGATACAAGTTTCATAGGGTCAGGACTATAGTTACCCTCCTCCTCTAGTCTATCTAACTCAAGCATATCCACAGTCATTGTCTTAGCATGACAATCTAATATATCATGGTGCCAAGACACCAACTCATCCCCAAGATGATGTCAAAATCCAAAATGTCTATAATTACTAAGTCAGCCAAAAAAAAATTCCCCACAAACATAACAAGACAAGCACAAAAACTCTATTAACAATCACCAAATCACCCAGTGGAGTAGACACATGAACAAGAAAATTAATTAACTCACAAATCATGTTTAATCCCTCGGAAAAACTAGCAGACACATACGATAAAGTAGAACCATGATCAAATAAAACTGAGATCATGCAATCACAAGAAAGAATAGTACATGTGAACCACATCCGACGCTTCTGCCCTTGTCCTGCCTAGAAATGCGTAGAAGTGGTTCTTACCACCTGCTTGTACACTGCCCTATTGGGCTGATTACCTCATTTTCTATTACCACCACCCTAGTTGGGCTGGGTTCCACCTCTGTTAGCTATGAGACCACCTCGCTCACCCTGCAAATAATATCAATTATACCCACTACCTCCTTTACCTGTTGGACCTCTGGGATCTTGCTACTGCCCTACCTGTTGATAATTAGGACAATTCCTCCTAATGAGACCAACATCACCACACCTATAGTATGCATGGTCCAAGGACGGTCACTGCACTAGATTAAATAAAGTGATATAACCACCAAACTCTGATGAAGGCTGGTTGGCCCCTGATGGATCCCCAACAGACACCTACATCAAAGACTCAATAGGACATTCAGGGTACCCCTACGAACTCTGACCCTGGGAATACTGATTACTGAAGTTTCCCCCTGTCCGGGGATTCTTTAAAGCCCTCCTTACTTGTCCCTCTTATTTTAAACCTTCAACATTTTTCACAAACACAATCACCTCCTAAAAAGACATGCCAGAGATGCCACCTATAAAGCTGCAATCTGAAGCCCTGTGCTCAACCCTTTCACGAAATGGCAAATTTGTTCCTCTTTAGTACTGATCAATTGTAATGAATACTAGGCAGGCAAACAGAACCGAGCCTCATAAGTTGCAACTGATGAATAACCTTCTCAATGTTAGCAAACTTATATCTCCTCTTATCTCACATAGTATATGGAATGTACTTATTTAAGAATACCTAATAAAACTAACTCCAAGTCATTGGGAGTGCCCCAGTAGGCCTACACTCCACCAAAGCCCTCCACCACATCTTGGTGTCTCCTTGTAATTGAAAAGTAACAAATTCAATACCTTATCTTTCAACTGTACCCATCCTGTGCAGTCTGTAATGGCAATCAATGATGAATTCATAAGCATTCTCACACTCCAATCTATGAAATATCAAAGGTTTCATCTTCACAAACTTGCAAAAAAGATCATGCTCACTGCCAGTCATTATCGGACCTGTTACTATTCATGGAAAAATATTTGTCTCGAGGTCACGTCCATCTGTGGAGCCACGGCAGCAGCATGTTACACCCCTATATGTTGTACAGTAGGAACTTTGGGTGTAGCTCCGGTCCCTGACAACCCATTTATAAAACTCAAGACTTGCTAGATCATGGCATACGACATCTGAGGCGGAGCTGCACCTTTCTGAACTAGTGATGCCTCGTCATTCTAAATCTGTACCGCTTCATTCTCTACAATCTTGGGAAAATCCTCACATGAGGGGAGGAGACACTGACCTTTTCTAAGACGGTGGTGCAGCCCAAGTTCCACCCCTGGCAGGTGCGCCCCTCCTGAAGCTAATGTCATAAACATTATAAGTAATCATCTAGGAGAGTCAAAGATAATCTGAGCGTACTTACCTGCTCCTGAATCTATAAATAGTTGAGAATGATATTGTAAGTACTGTAAATACTCAAGTAGGAGTCAAAGGTTATCCAGAACGTACTTACCTCTTCTTGACATAAACCCTACCAACCATAACTGACTGAGCAATTCACTTCTCGGACCAAGCTAACTAATATCATCAAATAATGAAGTACTCGGGGAAGAAGATCAATAATCGTCATAATATAGCCTAACTACTCCTAACACAAATCATACAGTAATAATCAAATAATAACTTAACTGGACCCCATAAGCACTGCAGGTACAAACAGCAAATAAGACCACCTACTCGGGCCCCCATAAGCTCGAAAGGTGTCAATTCAGTCTATATACCTCTATAGGTAGTCCCCTAGCCCCGTAGGCGATCATTATATCTCAATATTCCCTAAGGAATTTTACACATAGCCCCAAAGGAAATCGTTATGTCCCAGTAGCCCATTAGGCACTTTATATATCATGATAACCCCATAGGCGTCTTATTGCCCTCTTAGGCATCAATATAGCCCCATAGGTATCACATAGCCCTCTTTGGCATAGACATAGTCCCGTAGGCATAAACATGGATCCCTCTTAGGCAATCAAGTAGCCCGTAAGTGAACAGGCCTCACTATAACCCCATAGGTAACCATAATATCCCATTGGCTTCATATTAGCCTTGAAAGCAACTCTTTACCCCGAAGCCTCAACATAGCCCCTTTAGGCAAACATTATAATACGTGAATGAACAGGCTTCATCATAGCCCCTTAGGCATTCAAATTAGCCCGTAGGCTTTACTATAGCCATATAGGTGGTCGGAATAGCCCGTAGCCTTCAATTCATCTTAATAGCCCCTTAGGCAACATGCATATAGCCCGTAAAGCACTAGTCATATCTCTATAACTAACTATAATAGCCCCAAGGGCAAGAACAAACGACTGAATAGCCCAAAGACAAACAATATAGTTATAAGTGACCTGTACGAATAGTCTCTAAGTCGTATCTAAGATCGGGGTCGCTATCAATAGAATACAAATCCCCACGAGGGACTACTATATCAAGTCAAGCAGACAACCAATTCAAATAAGGTTACGAGTAATTCGGCTATAACAACTAGCTTTATTGTTCTTCAAGCTTTAAGGAAACTTGTTGAATGAAGGGACTAGCCCTAGCATACTTTTTCCGTCGACTTCTTGAGGGAAAACACCAATCCAGCACTTCTACAAACAACTCTACAACGGCACACTGAACTTGAAGTCTATAGCAGCTATAATCAATCACACTTCTTATGTGTTAATCATCGTCTATGCCTCAGACATTATTATCAGTTAGACCCAAGGAACTGTACAATAAGAGTCTCAACTTATACAAGTCCCTTTCCCCAGGTGGAATAGGTGTGTTACAATAGGTTTGGCTATTATACTCAGTGTATATTTTTAGAATAAATTTGAAGATTTATGATATATATTTAGTATAAATTTATTATTATATCTGATACAATTGTTATATTTATTTAATATATATTTATATTTCATATTTGACATAAATATTACATTTGCCATATATTTTTAGAATAAATTTGCAGATTACTAGTATATTTTAGTATAAATTTATTCTTATACTAATATAACTGTTATATTTATTTTTATCATATATTTGTAGTATATGTTTGGTATAAATATATTCATCGGATATTTTTGAAAGTAATTTGTAGATTCATGATATATTTTTGGTATAAATGTTTAGTATAAGTATATTTGTGTAAATGTATAGTATAAATTGATAACCTAAATTAGTTGATTTAGGTGACTTATCGTTTACTACCTTTTAAATTTCAGAGGTATCTTTAATATAGAAAAAATGGGGAGAATTAACGGATTATTACATAAATTAATATTTCTATTCTAATGGATTTTATCTTATAGAATTGTTATTACATTTAATATTATAGATTTCACAATTGATAATCAATTAATGCTGCTATATATAGGTAATAATTCTTTAAAAATTATCTAGTCATGTTTTACCCCTTTAAAATTGAATATGGATGAGCCAATGTAAGCTCAGTCCATTGTTTTACTCAGTACAATAACATCTCAGTATAATTAATTAAATAGTAGTAAATAAATTTTTAAAAATAAACCTTTTAAAATATTTTATAAAGGGGACCTCAATTTTAGTAAGTGACAAGAAATCAATAAAAATTATACACTATTAATAAGAAAGTTATAGAATTTCCTTTTCCTACAAACTTTTTCTAAACTAGTACACACAGGAAAAGGAATTCATAGGACCCTACAAACCTTTTCTACATTCATCTTATATAAGAAAAAAAGTTTCAGATTTTTTTTTTTTGATTTAGTTTATTTTTAATCCAAATCTCATTCATAGTAGAAAATTTTAAAGAAACAGAAACTCAGATATAAATAAATAAATAGACATAACCCAATTTATTTTGATTGTTTGCAATAACTTTTTCATTGGTTATCCCAAGCAAATTAAAATAGTGATTGATCGTCATTCAAGAAAAACAACAAAGAGCATAGAATGAACAAAAAAAAAACTCATAAAAGAGAATTTGTCTTCTTTCATTCAATTACTTCCCAATGAGTTACTGAAATTGTTGCAATAGTTGTTTTTGCTTCTTCTAAAGATTATATCAATGCTATATATATCATAACTCTATAAATCTTTTTACAAGGAGCTTCTTTTTTCTAATCGATTAATATTCTAGTTGCGAGATTTTTCATGAAGTAGCAAATGAACTATACGTATATCAGAATGTAACGCTGGCAGATTTTTCAATAGAACCTTCATGGCAGAAGCAAAAGCAAGTGAAGATAAGCAAACTCACTTGTTTCATGGAGTTATGCAGGAATACAGAAGCTTTATATCGAAAGGGCGTGGTAAAAATTAATTTTATGCTATGTTGTTTAGACACCTCAAAAATAATGACCGGTGCATGTCGAATTCTTCAAAAATAGTATAATTTTTAAGAATCTGACATGAGTGTGACATCATTTTTGAAGAGTCCGAGTAACATAAATTGTGTGTACACTTTATGCTAAGTTTTTAATCTTCAATTTTATATGATTGGTGAATCTGTATTCTTTTTTTTTCCTTCTAAAGTTCTCAAATTAATCAAGGAAAACTTACATAGATATGCTATATTAAGAAAATATTTGTCATTTATAGCAATAGCATTTTTTTCACTTGACACTTATATTGCATTTATAATATATGCACAATACAGTTCTAATATATATTGCAGAGAATAATTTTTAAAACACATATAATACAAGTTTTATTCGTGGATAATACATTTATCACATAATTTAAGCCACTTATAATACATAGTGCAGAAGTCTTACCAAACAAGCATAATACATTTTAAAACACTTATAATGCATTTGTCGCGGCCCATTTTTCTCGCGAAAAGTGGGCCATCGACGTGACAACTCTTTTTGGATAGAAAAAGAGTGAAGAGTCGCCACCTAACGAATTTAAGGCGCGTTAGGGCACCATACTAACTAATTATAATTAAATTAAATTTTAAGTCTACGCAACCAGAGAATCGGGTAAGGGTTCAAGTTACCTCGAAAGGAAGGTGTTAAGCACCTTTCGAGGTCCACAAATGTGGGTCCCTACCGAATTCGTTATTTATGTGGGAATTAAGTGATAAACAAAGGGTCAACAGTTTTATTAGTCTATTATTAACTAAGTAATTGAACGAATAAACCTTTATTTTAAGCAAGTAAATAAATTAGTTACTAATATTCTAAGTGAGAAAAAAGATCATGCATATAAACCGTAATTAAAATAAATAAGGAAACGAAAAGGAGATCATCGAGAAGACAGAATTGACACAAGAATATAGAAAAAGAAACCTAATTACTAAGTGATTTAGATAACTACCCCAACCGTCTAATAAAACAAGATCTACACTTAGGTTAGTTTTAACCTATTCGGATCAGCGCCCGGCTTATTATCGAAGACAATTCCAAAGACATTGTCATATTTTTCTCGGGTCGATTTCCATCATATCCGTCTATCTACCCACCTAAGTTGGTTATTAAGATTATTTTACCTAAGTGCGTACTAAAAAAAAAAAAAGTATATCGTACCCTAGTATGCCTACTCTCCCCACTTAATGTCCAAGAGGCATTGGACTACTATTTTGAATATGGGTCTAGACAATAAAATTTCAAGGCTACTTAATTAGACTCGGGATTAATGTCAATCAAAACATACATGGACTAGAAAACAAGTAGCACATAAATGATCTCACATAGGCCTCACAATTTGTACAATTAACACTTTATATAGCATGATATCTGGAGAACGTGCAAAACCACTTATTAATTAGTCCTACGAACAAAGTTCCTAATTATTTAACATGCTGTAAATAAATCTAATCCAACAAACAGGATGATCACTTTAACAATCTGAAGTTTTAATCCTATAAACAGAATGATCACTTTAACAATCTGAAGTTTTAATCCTATAAACAGAATGGTTATTTAGCATGCTGAAAATTAACAAGTCCTATAGGCATGATATCTACTTAGTTTAAAAAATGCTGAAACATACCGAACCAGGTTTAGCATTCAGAAACAGTTTCTAACGTGCTGAACTGATTTTAGCATGATGAAACAGTTTCAACGTGTTGAATCCCGTAGGCATGATTTCTAGTCATGGTATATGCAGAAACTGAATTAACCCTATAGGCATGCTATCTAAAATACACGAAACACTGATGCTGAAATCAATTTTTAAACTAGACATGATTTTGATTTTGTTTAAAAGATGAAGTTGATTTTAAACATGGTAACTAGCTTTGTTATTTATATGCTGAAACTGATTTTTTACAACTTAAGACATGGTAGCTGACTATCATAAATGCTGAAACATATTTAACTTATAAACATGGCAACTAAACAGAACTGAAAACTAGTTTTAAGCCATAGAGCATGCTAATTAATTTTAAAGCTGAAACGAACTTAAACCTATAGGCATGTTTTCTAGGCGTTTTCAAACAACTAAGGCAAATAGCACGTAGTTTGCCCCTCCCCCATAGCAGTCCCCCAAAGTATATTATTTATCATCAGAGTTTTACAATAAATTATTACCGACCGAAATAATTAACAGAATTTAAAGCTAAAGAACAAGCTGTCCCGATACTCAAAAATCCCAATCCCGAACAACTCTTCACAGCCAACAAGAACCTGTCAAACATGTAGAACATAGGACTCGGAGAACCTTAATACAACCTTTAAACCATGCCTTGACATGTCAGAGTTCCTGAGGATCTCAAGGACCCCAGGCAGTGCTTATGTCAAGGAGCATGAATGCATTAGGGCCTCCGTATTCCTCCAAATACCACGAAAATCAACCAAGACATAACCAAACATAATCGAGCAACCAAGACATAACCAAATATAATCGAGCAGTCACTATGAGAACAAGCAATATCTAATCTTTTAACAAGTAACACTGGCTCATGACTAAAGCACAAAAGGAAACAGATCAAGCCAACAAGAAGTAAAGTTTAGACATCCTATATACATGCTCTCTAATGACTCACAGATACAAAGACGTATGTAGAACAATCACAAGTAACAACATAGATCGACTAAAGCACATATTTAGGTTACAAGTGATCATATATGAATTGGAATCTACATTAATAGAGACTAACCAATTGGCCGCAAACAATAAGAAAATAGCCAAAGTCCAATACTTAGCAATCAGTAAGCTTGACCACAGAGAAGAGAATTCTTAAGATATGAGAGTAGTAATGAGTAAAAAGTCTGAGGAATAATGAAAAGGGGGGGGGGGGACTGCTTATATAGTAGTTGAATTGTAAATAAGACAAGGAAAGAGAATATTTATTTAATTATTTAAAGATTTTTCCTTAAGCAGATTGACAAGATCAGCTTAGGATTAGAGAAAATTTAGCCTAATTTACCATAAATATGTGAATACTAAAATTACTTCAAAATAACAGAAGCAAGAATCAAGACAAATTCAAATAAATTATTGAATTTACCATAAACTTTCTCAAAATCAAGCAATTAAATCAATTAGGGGTAAAACAAGTCAACATTTTACCATATTTAGCCGAGTGCTAAAGCTGCTATAATCTATGTAGGGAGAAAGAGTCAAATCAAAACAATCAAGTATCAAAACCATTCCAATTCAAATAAGAAAACAAGATCAATTAAAGGTTATCTCACTCGTACAAGGAAAAAAATAAAGAAAAATTATACTTGGATTGATCACATAACCAAATAATGAGTCTGTAGGACTCCTAACCATAGAATCAATCGAGTGACAGAATCATAGCAATTTTCTCTTCTCATGCTCACCAACATGCTATATAAGACTATCTTAGAACTAAGCATAAATTTTCAGAGTCACAAAATTATATTCCAACAGTTGGTAAATAAGCTATGGGTTAATGCGTTGGGGCAATTGAATTTGATACAAGGACATTCCCCAGTTTCATGTTTAGAACACAACAACAGTATCCAACATGCTTATATATCAATTTTACAAACAAGACAAACATATAATCGAATTTTCAGAATTAAGCTAGAAGTAAAACTTGTAGAAATTGGTGGTTTTCACACATGACAGTCCACATGGAACACTTATTACAACATCATAGAGTTCAAGCACAAATTCGCAGTCCAAGTTTTACCATTTTCACATATCTAAAGATCTGGTAATAACAATAAAAGAGAAACAGATGAAGTTAAGTCATGAATAAGACCAAATCAGAATGAGTTTAAAGTAAAGGTAAAAAAAAATGAGTTTTCAACATGCTGTAAACCTGTACAGACAGTCGCATAAGTCAAGAATTAAGCAACTTTACACATATTCTCATAAGCAAAAAATTCAGATTTTCAGAACCTGTAAAGAAGAGGATGAGACAGAATAGATGATGATACACTCGACCACAAGAGTGAGACAAAATCAGACCCCAAACGAATCTGCAAAACATCACTTAGTTCGTCGGGATCTTCCGTCGTTCATCGGAGAAACAAGAAACCTTTGAGGTTTTCGATCTGTTCAGAGAAACCACTGGTGGCGACACTGGGACGACGGGATTTCGCCGTTGTTGGGGTTTTTGGTGAATTTTCTGGTCAGGATAAGGATGGTTGTTTGTGGGTTTTGGCGGTGGTTCTCGTCTGGCGATGGCCGGAGCAGAGGCGGGGGGAAGATGAGAGGTGGAGGGAGTTTGGGTGAGGGACGTGGCGTTGGCGCTGGTGGAGCAGCGGTGTCCGCTGGCTCGGCAGCGAGGGTGGCCGGCGGGTTGTGGGTTTTCGTTTGGTTGGAGGAGAATGGTGGAGCGGCGATGCTCGTCGCCGACAAAGAGACGGAGAAGATGAGGGAGGCAGAGTTTAGAGAGGGAGAGAGGGTGGAGGCGGTTGAGGAGAATGGGGTTAGAGTTGGGTGTGTGTGTTTGTTTAAAAGGAAAGAAGAAAAGGGGTTTGATCTCGGTCGTTGATCGTATTAGATCAACGGCTAAGATTGGATTAGACTTGGAATTTAAAATTGGGCCAAATTAGCCCAATTTAGGCTAAAATTGAAATAAATTGGGTAGAAAGGGGCTAGGACTTAAATAATTTGAGATTAGAAATTGAATTCGGATGGCTATTTAATAAATAAACTACTACGGATATAAAATTTAGCAGATAAAATAATAATTAACGATAATTATCAAAAGATAAATTATTTTTTAAAAAAAAGAATAAATTACGTATATGTATTGTACGTAAAATAAATGACATGTAATATCATATGAAATTTATGATAAAAATAGTAATAATAGAGAATAATTATATATTTATATACTAATTTTAAAGTGTTAACACGTAATTTATTTAATAAATCAAGTAAAATATATAATAGGTTAATATTTAAAATAATTATTGTTATTAAAATAACAGCCCGAGAGAGGTATAGGGAGGTCAAAATTGGGTGTCAACGGCATTTATATTACATGCATAAGTCACTTTTAGTACATAGTGCAAATTTCACTGGTATCATAGTATTGTTATGTATTGCTATAGATGGTAATAAATAAAAAATATATTTAAAAATAGTAATTATTTATTAAAAAATACACACCCAAGTAAGTAATTCATCATATGTTTACCAATTAATTAGGCTAATCGTGAATATTAAGCTCTCTTCTGGCCAGAGATTTCAAAAGTTAAAACTTGAAACTTGAAAATTTAAATTTTGAAGTTGTAAAATTTGAAATTTGAAGTTGTGTTTGGGCATGCATTTTACTTGAAAAAAGTTTAATATTTTGTAAGTGGAAGTCCAAAAACTGATTTGAGCTAGGTTTTGAGAATTTAAAAATTTTTGAAGATGAGACTTTTAATCAAATTTCATGGCCAGACAAATATTTGAAGATATATTTCAAAATTTACTCACAAAATTTATGATCAAACGTTAGCTAGGTCAGCACACCACAAACATTAAAAATAAATTACTTGAGAACGAATTCGGCTCAATTAAGAAGTAGTACATAACTATCTATATACATGTAAACACAAAAGTAGGTTGTTATTTACGCAAAAGCAAATATAGCAATTAAAGAAAAATTAGAGACATGTAAAGTATGTGACATGCACATTTTTGGGTATAATATAAAAAAATATTATAAAGTTATATTTAGGTATTTAGCATGCCTACTGAATTATATTTAATTTGAAATGAAAAAAAGTATTCCATCACAGTTAAAGTTCTCCATCTCATTAATTAATCAATTCATTCAATATTTTATTGATCTACTTATTTCGAAACCTATTTTATATTGTGAAGTATCTATATTTCAATTATGATTTTCAAATTGAGAGTTATACTAATGTACTCTTAAATATGCTTATTTTCAGATGAATTTTTTTAAAGACGATATGCCAGAATTTGCACTTAAATTTCTAAAGAGAGCAGCAAAAAGAGGCCACATTGGAGCTCCATTCTTATTCCACGAGATACTCCATAAGAATGGACATTATAAAAAAAATTGCCGTTATTATTTTTCTTAATGGCTTTATTTTTTTCATGCTGACAGTCAACGTTACTCCTTTTTGCTTAAAATCGCCTCCTATAAAGACCATAAGACCATGGAAATACAAAATAATATCCATTCTTATGGAGTATCTCGTGAAATAACTTCTAAATATTTTATTTATGAAGCAACTTTAAGTATTATGCTCTTTAGATCCACATAAACAGATGCTATCCTATTAGCATTACCTGTCTTTAGCAGCCTGAACTTTTTTTTCAGTCACAACTCGTTTGGTACTTAACCAAAATCACGCATGCTTTGAAACAAAAAAAAACACCAACATGATAGTTCCATACAGGCAATCCAGTGGTTCCACTTCAATGTGGTATTCTTTCTTCTTTTCTTCCTTCTATTTACCTCATAAAAGCAAAGTTAGGACCACAAGTATAGTTCTATCATCCTAAGACTCAGAAAATATTCAACCAATCTATATATTATATAAAAGAAGGTTTTAGAAATAGTGATGTGGCGCTCTCTATAACCTCCATTCCTATTTATCTATTTTCTCCTTTTTTTTGGCATTTTCTCTCAATTCTTTCAATTATTTTATCTTACATAATCATCTCCTTAATTCATACATTCAATTACATAAATTCTACTCTTAATTAATATTAGTAATGTCCATAACTCTCAAGTCTTTCATTTTCATAACCCTCAATTAATTAATGCACAAGAAGATCATTTATATTTTTTCTCTTTTTTTAGTTTTTTAATCTCTAAATATTTTTGTTAATTATTTTTTTCTTTCTCTATAATTTATGTGATTAATTTGTATTTAGTTAAATCTATATCTATATATAAAATAAAGCTAGATATTAGAAAAGCGGTGTGGAAGTTCTCTTTAATTAAGGATGTCTTTTTAAATAAAAAAAATTATAAAATAATGATATCTCTTAATATATATATATATATATATATATATATATATATATATATATATATATATATATATATATTTAGTTTCTTTAATAAAAATAACTGCTCATAACTTACACACCTTTTTAATTTATACTCTTACTAATATTTATAACACTCATTTTATAATCTTCATAATCTCCAAAATTTAATTTGTAACTTTATGAAAAACTTATGGTATTTCTCCACTTTACCCATATAAATTCATATTTTGTTTCATGAAAAATTCTCATATAAAGTTATTCTTTCTTTTCTCCACTATCATACCATACATAAGAGTGAGGAAAAACATGAAGAAAATGTTAATCACCACATCATATGATAACTTTTACGTGAAAATCATGTTTGGCAAAGTCGTAAAAAATTTATGGGTAGGAATAATTTTTAAATTTTTTTAAGTTTTACTTCTTTTATTTTAATTTATGCGATATTATATAATTTTTGAGAGTCAATTTGGTGAATCATTGAAACAAAATTGTATTTGATGAACTCAAGATCAACAAAATCAAAGTGTAAAATTACCAATCAAGTGATGATTACTGAAGCGGTAGAAATATTCTTTTTTTTTATTTTAATTTTGATCACTTAAAGTTAATTATAAAATTTAATTTTAGGTGCTTAAAGTTGAAAAATTCATTTAAGGTTTAGAATAACTAATAATTTCATATAAGTATATTCTCAATTTGCTTTTGTAGGGATGAAGAAGAAAGCTGAAGAAGATTAGGAAAGAAAAGAAAATTGAGCAAATTCAGAAAAAGATGATGTAAAGTTTTATAATAAAATTAGTATTATAATCATTTCATCTCTTTGATTTTTCCTTCTTCTTTCCAATTTTTCATTTATATGCTTTATTAAAGAAATTAAACGATATTTTTTAAATTCTCTTAATTACGCCTTTCTACTTTTTCTTTTTTTCTTTAGTTGTAATTTAAAAATATAATAAGACAAGAACAAGATGATAGGTGGGGCTAATCATAAGGTTAAAAAAAAAGTTTGATAAGTGGGCCTTCTTTTATTTTTTTCTTTTCTTTTATATGATTATAGTTATACACACATATTTCATTATATTAAATTATGATTAGTTACTGTATATTCTTAGTGTGGTAGATTTTTGTAGTATTCTAAAATAAAATTATGTGCTTGGTGTTACTTTTTTTCATGATGAAGTGCACTCCTAATCCATAAATTCGACACTAAAGTTCAAAAAACTATCATTAGAAGCATATTGAAAAAAGAAAAAAATTGAGCACTTCAAAAAAAGACTTCGAAGGTATTTGAATTGACTTATTTTAAGCCCCCGTTTGGCCATGAGAATCAAAAAAAAAATTACTTTTTTGGAATTTTCAAAGTTGGAGTTGGAGTTGAAGTTGTGTTTGGCCATAACTTTTGCAATAATTATCTAGATCTTAAATATATATTTTTTAAAAATATAAAATATGATTTAAAAATGAAATATAATTTAAATGGGGTTATTTTATGAAAATAAAAAAATTAGAATTTTTTTTAAAAAAATAATTTAAAAAGTGAAAAACGTGAGTTGGAAAAAAGTGAAAACACCATTTTGGTGTTTTCACTTTTCCAAATATAACTCTGGAGTTGTATTTGAAATTTTTATGGCCAAACACTATTTTCAAAAAAAAAGTGAAATAATTTTTCGAAAAATAGTGAAAAATTCTCATGGCCCCACTAAGTGCTTTTAGTTTTTAAATTTTTTTTATTTTTTGTGGTATTTGAAAAAAAAAAATCTAACACTTATTTTTAGGTCAAAAAAGTAAAAAATAAATTAAAAGTTAAAAAGTTGAATATTCTCACTTATAAGTTTTACCTTTTAGCTTATAAGTTATTTTTAAAAAAATTTAATTCAAATATCATTTTTATTCAAGCAATAAATTAAAAAAAATTGACAACAAAATAGTGAAATAGTATATTTGTGTAATTCTTAAAAAAAACTAAAGAAACTAAAATAATTATTTGTAGTATTTTTGTTTTGAAAAAAAAAAAAGGCAAATGACATATAAGGCCATAAATTTATATTTATATAAAATTGGGATGAAATCTCTTTTAAATTTATATTAAAAGACATCTCTTTTAATTAAATTTTTTTTTTGCTCTCACATTTTAATGCAGTATCTAACTTTTTTTTCTTCATTCTTTTGACTTCTTTCTATTTTTTTATGTAATTAATGTAAAAATTAATTCTTCAATTATCACTATTAATAAATTATTAATTTTTCCTATTTCGTCACATAACTATTGGTAGTTACAATTCAACTCTAAGAGATTTAGTTATAAATATATTCGTAGAGCTAACCTAAAACACTAAGTTATGTATACTGTGATTATGTAATGTACCTATTTAATTTTTTTATGATGAAGCATTAGTGCAAGAATATGAATAATGTAGTACCCTTTTAAATTTCATTATTAATTGATGGATGAAGTTAGTTTTTAATATTTTAATTATTTTTCAATTTTTAAAGTAATTAGAAGTTAATACTATCAGCTTCTCTTCTATTGGTTGTGGGCAATTTCTTATCAATAAAAAATAATGTAACTCCTGAGCTTTTAGCATAATTGCAGAGAAATATAAATGATGGAGAAAGTAGTAATTGGAATATTAAATCTTATATAATAATAACAATAATAATAATAGTAATAATAATAAGTAAATACAAATATAAGAGAAATTATTAAAAAAATAAAAAAATATATAAATAATTTTTTTGACCAAAACGAGATGTTACAACCCTTCTCTAATGCCTAGCTTTAAACATTCATTGATAGTGAGAATTGAAGGTTTGAGTTTCCAAATGTAAATTTAATTAGTATATTTTTTGAAATTCATAGAATGTGAGCTTTCAAAAGATTTAAAAAATGTTAGACTATACTCTTTCTTCGAAGAGATAAAGATAAATTTTATTACATATGATAAAGGATTGCTATTAAAGTGTGAAAATTGAAGCCATTGAAAATAATAACAAAGGATCTTAGTAATTTATTTTGTACTATCTTTTACAAAAAAAATCAAATTTTATTACTCTTAGCGTTTAAAGCATTAGATACATCTAGATACAAAAATGAAAGCGTGTTTTTTAATTTATGAATTTTTAATCACAAATTTTTTATTTTTTGTGTTTTTGATATATTAGTTATACATGTTAGATAAATTTTTTAGTAAAAAAATAAAATTGTATCACCTATATAGAGATAGATAAAACTAAATATCTCTAGAAGATTATAAATTCTTAAAAATTATAAATTTTAAATAAATTACAAACTAAATATAAACAATGTAATGAATTTAAAGCATTAAATTTAATTTGTTTGAATTTGAAAACTAAAAGAAATTTTAACACATTTTTTACACTTGAATATTAGAGAAAATTAAATATTTAATAAAATATTTTATTATCGTGTGAAGCGCGGTCTATTTCACTAGTTATTATCTATATTTATATTATATTAAAAGTGTGAAGCACCTTATAATGTGATTTGAATTTTTTGTCATTCATTAAAAGACTCCCCAATAGACAAAATCGTCATTTACTATTTCTCTAAAATAATTATCATTTATTATTTTTCTAAAATTATTATTTAGTTAACTTTATTATAATGACTCCTAAAATATATGGAATCTTTGGTGTACGTGAATTTTGCTAAAAGGAAAATTATGGAAAAAACCAAACATGTTTGAAATCAAATAGAATTTATGGGATTTAGTTGTCCAAGAGGTCTACGTGATTTTTTATAAAAGGAAAATTATGGAAAATCAATCGAAGATTTCTCCAAGGAAAAGGTGTACGTGATTTTTTTTATTATAATAACTCCTAAAATATATGGAATCTTTGGTGTACGTGAATTTCGCTAAAAGGAAAATTATTGGAAAAAACCAAACATATTTGAAATCAAATAGAATTTATGGGATTTAGTCGTCCAAGAGGTCTACGTGATTTTTTATAAAAAAAAAAATTATGGAAAACCAATCGAAGATTTCTCCAAGGAAAAGGTGTACGTGATTTTATTCCAATGGAAGATTTCCTAAGTTTATTTTAGTTTTGAAAATAATAAACTTTTTCCCCAAGTAAATAATCACCTTAATCAAATAGGAAAAAAGTTATATAAAAGGTGATCCTTCTTGAATTTTACACGAAATAGTTGACAAGAAATTTTTTATCACCAGGTTTGTCTCAAACCCATCTTTGAGATTTAAACAAATTTTATTATTTCTTAGACGTTTACATTGTTATTGTTTCTTTTTGTCTGTTTGATGATAAAATTGAAGGATTTGGCAAGAGAAACTTGCAGTAATAATAACAACAATTCAAATATTGTTTGGATGTGGTTGTTACATATCTCATATTTTGTTATTGTGTTGTATTATTTTGATGATTCGATGAATATAATATTTATATAGATTATATCATTTCTTATCATTACACAAAAATCTAAAGAATTTTTACTTTCCGTAATTATGGACGAAACGAATAAAAAAGTATTAGAAAGGGGGTGATGCATGGGTAGACGAGAAAGACCCAAAGAATGGAGTGTTGAGAGTAAGGTGACGGTGGAAAACCAAATTGAAAAAGAATGAAACAAAGGATTCAATCTAAGCCATTAATTATATAGGCTGATTATGCGGTGAATATAATATTGAGGTTAAAATTTGCTTATATATTTGATTTGTGTTATCATTTTTTGTGGTGAAATACTCCTTTTCTATTAATGTTATTTTATTTTTATTTTAAAATTACATGTCGATTCTACAGGTTAAAGTTGATGGCCTCCGATCAAATCATGAATATATTTACATGTTTGGGTTCATAAGGTTCATAGAGTTTGAATCTTTATTTTTTTTTCTTTTTAATCTTTTGTTCTTTGTTAGTATGATCGAAGAGTTGATTTTTATTCTATGAGACATTCTTGTATATTTTTTGTATTGAAATTTTGTGTACAAAGTATTTGATATAAGACTACCTGATGTTTTGTGCATATGCAGTAGGAGACTAATAAAAATTGAAGAAAACTATAAAATCTATATTATATTAAAAATATGAAGCACCTTATAATGTGATTTGAACTTTTTGCCCTTCACTAAAAGACTCCCCAATAGAAACCTTGTTCATGAAATTATGCATTATTTTTTTATTCTTCCTGACGAAGAATTACCCCATGAAGATTGTGATGAAATAGTAAAAAATTGATTATATTTTAACTGAACTATCATATATATATTTTTGTTATATTTATTATAAGAAAATAAAATATCTCAATATTCTTTTATATATTAAGTTATTTTACTATAAATAAGCATGACTTATGGATTAGCAACAAATTATTAAAGAAAATTCTTAGCTATGAGCAATTTAGTGACGAAGTTCATAGCTAAGTCCTATTTTATTCTTAGTGTTTGTGCTGAAATACGATACACGTTTTGCTCGCGTACACTAAACTAGTTATATTAAAAGTGTGAAGCATCTTATAATGTGATTTGAACTTTTTACCCTTCATTAAAAAACTCCATAATAGATAAAATAGTCATTTACTATTTTTCTTAAATTATTGTCATATAATTATTTTTATAATATAATATATGAAAAGGAAAATTAAAAAAAGACTCCTAAAATATATGAAAAGGAGAATTAATATTATTAGGTTTAATTGTTGCTCATGTACGTGCAAGAAACTCATAAAACATATGGGACTACTCCTAAAATATTGGGAAGAAATTAATGTTGGTAAATATATTAATGGTGAACCTCCACCGAAATCTTTCAAGGAAGCACTGTGACAACTATGGCCATAATTGACAAGCTCTGTGAATGAAAATAAAATTGGTAAGTTGGAAAATTATTGTTAAGGTAAAATTTTTGTGTAGGTCAAATCTAATTGATTATTTTATTTTGTTTTTGTATTGTTTGGTCATCTCAGACAAGTATGACTTTTGATAAATTTTTGTTAGTTTTTTGATTTGATTATTATTATTATTATTATTATTATTATTATTATTATTATTATTATTATTATTATTATTATTATTATTATTTCTTGAGTCGAGGATCTATCGAAAAGATCCATTAATATTCCACATGAAAAATGATTCTAAATTTTATGGCGAAGGAGGAATGCAGGATGCAAACGGTAATGGAAAAATTGGATATGCGCTACACAGATTAGGAGCTTAGAGAAGTATTTTCTTGGCTATGTTACCGCAGGCTACAGATAGGATTCTTAGTAATAACATACAGGGTCATGAAGGTAGACAGTTGCAATAAGCATAGAGGCAGGATAAATTATTGGGGTCGAAATAAGAGAGCGTTATGCAGAAGCCAACAAAGAATTTTGTATAGTTTATTTTTTTATATACATTTATTATTAATTAACATGTGATACACACGTGAAAAATACGTATATTATGTACACATATGTTAATGTTGTTATTGCAGATATTAGATGTGCTTGTAGGTGGTTATAGTGATTATGGTTTTGCTTGAACATCGACATGCGCATTCACCAGCATTGAAAAGGTAGGCATCTCATGTCTTTTTTTCAATATATGCTCTCGATCAATCCCGTTTATGTTTTATCTTAAATTTATAAACTAATTTTAGCTGATTATTCACTATGTAGGACATATAACTTCATTGTTTTCTAATCAAATTTAATAAGTATTAATCGCAGGTAATCTAAAAAAAGAACCACTATTAAGTAAAATTAAAGGGGTGACAATGTAAGTTATGCTAAATATTGGATGTAAAAAGCAAACAAATAATAACAAAATATCTAAGCATCAAAAGAAAATTCAAGCGACTCATCGAACGTAATATTTCTGGATGGAAATACCCATCGACAAATATTTTTTCATCTTGATTCATGTGATAGTATTTAAATTTAATTAAAAAAATTTAATAAAAATTAATATATGATCTTTCTCTCTCTCTTTCTCTATATATATCTATATCTTCTATATTATATTACAAGTGTGAAAGACTTTATAATATGATTTGAACTTTTTGCCCTTCATTAAAAGACTTTGTAATAGACAAAATTATCTTTTCACTATTTTTCTCAAATAATAACACTTTAAATTAATTAAAATTTATGAGTCTACTTATTTTTCCTTCCAAAAATTTCTACGTGTAATTTTTTTTTTCTTTCAAAAGTTTTCATGTAACTTTAAATTTCTTAATATTTACCCTACCTTTTAGGATTGGACTTCTATATATATTTAGCCTGAAGTTATTTATTCTTCAATTTCAGAACTTTGCTGCCTGCTTTGTGTATTTTTAGGTCTTTTTTCTTTAGGGATTTTTTTTATATTGTAGATGCTAATGTTTGTCGTGTTTCTTTTGGTACCACAACCAAAATCTCCCTCTAAAAATTTTTGGTATAAAAATTAGGTTTAATTGTATTGTTCTGATATTTTGAAAAATATTCACTTATGCGGCTTTCTTGATTGCCTCTACGTCGGGCAAATTTGGTTAATTAATGTGTGTATCCGCGATAATCTCATTTCTTTCGACGGAGAGGGGGTCCACCTTCTTCTATTTCTACATCTAGGATTCGACTTGTATCATGGATACTAATAGGAATTCAACCATTATGGCAAGGAAAAGTTTGATTCAGAGGGAGAAGAAGAGGCAAAAATTGGAACAGAAATATCATTCGATTCGTCGATCCTCAAAAAAAGAAATAAGCAAGGTTCCGTCGTTGAGTGACAAATGGGAAATTTATGGAAAGTTACAATCCCTACCACGGAATAGTGCACCTACACGCCTTCATCGACGTTGTTTTTTGACCGGAAGGCCGAGAGCTAACTATCGAGACTTTGGACTATCCGGCCACATACTTCGTGAAATGGTTCATGCATGTTTGTTGCCAGGAGCAACAAGATCAAGTTGGTAAGGATTAACGCTTCATTTCTATTTCTATGGTCGATGATCATAGAAGCCCCTTTACCATTCTGTATAAATGGGCTATTCTATTTGTACAGATAGGGTAGAGGGGCGCATTTAATCCTTGTTTATCTATTAGTTTTCAGTTCTTATCTTTGGCGCGGGGTAGAGCAGTTTGGTAGCTCGCAAGGCTCATAACCTTCAGGTCACGGGTTCAAATCCTGTCTCCGCAACATCTTGTTTTGCCAAACTATTTTAGGGTTGACTCTGATAACTAGTAATTAATTCCCGCCTTTCGTTTTTTGGGGGTGGAAAACGTAGGGGAGGGATAGAATCACTACACTATCACGGCCAACTATACCAACTCCTTAATTTAAGGATATATTTAATGCTATTTATGAAATTAAATAATAAATAGTAAAAAAATTACTTTATCTTGGATCTTGGGCGGATAGCGGGAATCGAACCCGCATCTTCTCCTTGGCAAAGAGAAATTTTACCATTCGACCATATCCGCATTTTTTTGTTCTTGATACACAATATGTACCCACATATATGATATATAACCGGATCTTATTTGTGCAGTGCCGGGACACATATTCTCTTCGGAACGATTCCAATTATTTTTTTAATTCTATTGTATTCTTTTTATTCAAGAAGTTTGACCCCCCTCTAATTTTTTTGTTTTCTTTATTTGATTTGCATTTTCTTTGGGGACTTAGATTCAAATTTAATGTGTCTCACAACCGAGAAAAATTAGGGGGGTCGTTTTGGTTTTGGGTCTGCGACGAATAGGTTCAAGAGA
>QJPP01004291.1:155000-180065 GCA_003996215.1 Jaltomata sinuosa
TATCAAAAGACTTCATAATAGACAAAATTATCTTTTCATTTTTTTCTCCAATTATTAATTAATTATTTTATAATATTTAAAATTAAAGAGTTCTAAATATATAGTAAGAAGAAAATATATGGCAAGAGTTATTAGGAGAATTAATAATAATTGAGTCCTACTTATATGGTAAGAAGAAAAATATATAGCAAGAGAGATTATGAGAATTATTAGTTAAGGAGTCTTATTTATATTGGTTATGGCTTTTCCTTCTCTCCGAATGACTTTTCGAACACAGATACGGTAGGAAAATTCAGAGTCTTATTCTTTTTTGTTCTTCTTCCTTCTTCTTTTTTAATGAATCTATCTTTTGTTTGTGGGGCAGGAATTTCAATTTATTTTCTAATATGTGTATCTTAATTTTTACTTTTATTAAAAATCTGTATTTATTCGTTTCTTCATTATTTTTATAACCAGAAGAACAAAAAAAAAACAGGGAATGAAACTTAGCGCAAGAGGAAAAATAAATAAATTAAATTAGAGTTCAATATTTAATTTGAATTTATTAATGTATTAACAACTATATTGTTCATTTTGATTATGCAGGAACTATATTTTCTTTATGGATATGACTTATATCGAAAGTAAGTGTTCTCTATAAAATTTTAATAATTTTTATATATTTATTATCTGACGTGTTACACACGCGCAAAGCGCGTACACTAAACTAGTTATATAGAAGAGTGGAGAAGTAATGCCATATAAATTGGAGTAGGAGGAATAACATATATTACTTGAAAAGTATGTAAAAAGTAATATAAATCACAATAATTAACAATTTAAAATATCTAAAAATTACATTTCAAAAATTTGATTGATTCTCCAAATTCTATCAGTACAACATAAATTGGGACAGTCGAGAGTAACATATATTATCTAAAAATTATGTAAAAAATAGTTCAAATCACAATAATTAACAGTTTAAAATATTTAAAAATTATACAAAATATTTTGTTGACTCTCTAAATTTCATCTGTCACATATATTGGGACAAAAAGTAGCATATATGTGTGCTTCTCCCGTGCCTTCCACATGTGTAGATAAAAATATTGTTGTAACTAGAGACTTCCACGTGTAGAGTAATGCTTACACGTGAATTCTCTTTTTGAATTTTACTGTGACATATTACTATAATTGGGTTATTTTTTAATTATTTTGTCTAATTATTTTTTAATCTATTATATATTTAAAAATTATGAAAACATATTATAAATCAGAATAATTAACAATTTAAAATATTTAAAAAATATAAAAAAAAATTATCGACTCTTAAAATTCTATCGTTTCCATGTACATTGGGATAGTGAGAGTAGTATATATTATTTGAAAATTACATGAAAAGTATTATAAATCACAATAATTAACTATAAATATTTAAAGACATAAAACATGTGGTTGACTCTCGAAATTCTATTAGTGCCGCATAAACTGAGACAAAAAGAATAGTATATACTATTTGAAAATCACGTGAATTGACAACTTCAAATTTTTAAAAGACAAAATTTGGTTGACTCTTGAAATTTTATCAATACCACATAAATTGAGAAGGATGGATTGCATTATATTATTTAAAAATTAAGTAAAAAATACTATAAATCACAATAATTAACACCTTAAAATATTTAAATATCATATAAAAAAAATTAATTGGCTCTCAAAATTTCATCTATGTTACATAAATTAGGACAAAAAATAACATATATTGGGTTCGTGCTGACACGGACCCTTATCTCTAGTATACTTGGAATTACCGAGCAATTCGGATTCAAAAACATGTAGAGAAGTTGTCCTAGAAAGTATTCAAATCACCCTCACACTGCCCACAGCAACAAGAAAGAGAATATATTCTCAGAGCTGTGAGGTCATCAAACGTTTCTGACAATGTATCCCAAAAGAATACCAAGCAAGCCAACCAGCAAGATGTACAAAAGTGGAACTCCACTACGATGTTCTTGACGTCCATGCCTAAGAAGCTCCTGGACAATGGTTTCAAATAGCACCAAATAGCCAAAATGTCAACACATCAGATGGAAAATTTTCTTTGCGCACGCACAATTACTAAATTCAAATAGTTGTTATTAGCAAATCCAGATAAAAACTACTAGCATTCATATGTTACCTTGGAACATATTCCAAGTGATGAACCCACAATACTTGCAAATGTTACCTTTTTGCCTTTGGAACATTTGGCTCACTGGAAATGACATACTTTTCAGAAATAATAAAAATCACTTTCCCTATAGAAAATGTCACTACAAGGCTATGGAATTCCATTTGTTAACAAATAGCCAGACTAGTGATATCCCTAGGGAAAACATTATAGTTAGTAGGGGGAAACCTATAAGGAACCACTATAAGCTTAACATGGACAGTTCTTCATTAAGTAATCCGAGTTGGAGGTATAGGAGGGGTTTTTAGGGATAGCAGCTGAAATTGGTTTCTTGGATTCATGAAAGGTGTTCCTTAGAGGTAATTAATCTACTCCTAAAAAACAATTGACGCTTACTCTACTATTATGGATGAATGCAGGTTATTGGTGGTGATGCTAGGAGCACCTGACCTGACTACAGAGAACATAACAGGATGGCGGACTTACTACCAAAGGAAGGAGAAAAGAAGAAACTTTTTGGTGACATTTTTGTTGGCAGTTCCTCCTATGTTTGCCTACGATGTTTTTTGGTTAGAAATATTATGAACTCCTTTTAAAAGATCCATCCCAGTAATATAGAAGACTCCACTGTCTATATGTATGATAGAAGACTCCACTGTCTGTCTGGACCCCGTATTTTTTAATGATGCCTAACTATTCTTAATATATATAAAAATCATCTGTTAACATCAAATACCAGGTCTCGGTTGAGCTTGGCATTTTGTCGAATAATGGAATCTCTCTCCTCCATCAACCTCAAAATAAGATCTCTGGCCTGCAGCAATTCCAAAAAATGAATTACTTACCAAAAAGAGAAAATCTCACAGCTATCTGGTGTTTCAAGATAGGAAATGTGAGAGGACATTAAGTTTGATACTAGCATGCTGAAAGAACAAAATCCGTTGACTATCACTTCCCAAATCCAAAGATAGATGTTGAGGCATTATTTGTTTCTGGTAGAAGAAACAAGCATATACAATTTCTTATTCAACAATTCTTCTATTTATCTTCTTTCTTTTTTCTTGTTTTTATGTGTTTGCAAGTGTAATATATATCAAATTATCTCCTTCTCTGGAGAAGGAGAGATAATCCTGAAATAGTAGAGAAATATTCTAAAATTCCCAATTACAAGCTAGTGTTGGTTTCTTCAGCTTGTTTCTCACATCTACCTGTGTATGTAAACTTGAGCTAATTCCTTAGATGACTAAACAATTTCAATATACGCCTCAAACCAAGCAAGCTGGGGAAGCTGGTGAAAAGAAACAAACATAAATTCTTTTTTTCTTGAGGTTCTGGTTTCACCTTTTATACAATGAATAAGAGACTTTGAGCAAGTAGGTTTTGCTATTTGTCAAAAGAGTGTCCCGAGTTGCTGAATACCAACAGAAGCAGCAGACCAATTGATTTAAAAAGAAATGTGGTTGCCATTAATTGTTGGAAACAGAAGGTTGCATTAAGAGGCTGTAATAGAAGGAAAATACTATTCTGAGTCACATTTTGAAGGTGAATTACGGGGTAATGATACTAGGCTAACAGTGTTTTTTTATTTATTTATTTTTCCTTTTGATGTAATATTTAGGGTTTTCAGATCATTCTTGTGGAGTCTTTCTGAAATTTCTGTTTGTTTTCCAAACTGTATGTATTACATGTTTACTATAATGACCTCCATCCTTTCTTTCTTTCTAAAAAAACGACAAATCCCTGAGGGCCAGTGGGGCACAGTTCGGAACTCAGTGGATAATGAACCCAACCTTCCACCCTCTCCACTTAAGCAGGCTTCTGTTAGCAGCAATGTTTGAACATGTGATGTGTGCCTAACTCACATATCACACATTTGTGCACTTACTATTAGACCAAAGCCCTGCGGGACTAGTGACCTCCATCTATTAAACAGATTAACTGCACAAGGAAAATGACAGTTGAGGATCCAAATCAACTTCCTCAAAAACTAGGTTATAAAGCACCAACATATATGGGCCTCTTAAAGGTGAAGAACTAGTTGATAAGATGGCGACTTAAGGAAACCAAATATTGAATAAATCCAACAGAAGCAGATCAAATTTCTCGAGTAGAAAGCACCCAAGGGTGTGGCCTAGTGGTCAATAAAGTGGGTTAAAGAACCATGAGGTCTGAGCTCTGAGGTTCAAATCTCAGGGGAGACAAAAAACAAAAAGTGATTCTTCCCATCTGTTCTAGCCTTGGTGGACAGAGCTACCTGGTACTTGTTGCTCGTGGGAGGTGGCAGGTACCCCGTGGATTTAGTCGAGGTGCGAAAACTGGCCCGAACACCATGGTCATCAAAAAAAAAAGATCTCGAGTAGAAAAAGTAAAATCTGATACCAAGATTTATAGGTTAATGAAGTTCATTAACCTTTCTAATGAATTCTACTTAGAGCCTGTGACAGCCGACAAGCACTCAAAGATTCAAGGAGTTCACTTAAGGTGTACCCAATCTTCTTCACTGGTTGAGGCCATCAAGTAACTCCAATGAGTCCAGAAGGTACTCAATATTTACAGGTCAGATGATAAACACTTCTCCCAGAAGACTTATTTGTCTAATGAATTAAAAATATCCAGACGTCGATGCTTTAGATGACCACCATGACATACCTTAGTGGAGTTGTCCTGAGGCTCACTGTGTTCTTGTAAATCCTGTATAACCAACAAATAAATCATTTACAACTAATGTATGTCCCTACCACGATGAACAGATGAGTAGAAGTAAATGTGGTATTCTAATCGATTAAATAGCAGAAAACTAATTTAGATTGTCATTTTACAGTTTCAGAAGCTGTTGGTGAAGTTCCTTCCTCAGAATCTTCAGGGACTGGTGATGGTTTTCTTGGTGGTGAGACATAAATAACTTTTAGTTTGCATTCCTCAACATGATTTTCCCCGGACTTATTGAACTTCAGAAAAGGAAAAGAATAAGATTAGAACGTGCCAAGTTGACTACAAAACATAAAACTTTACGGAAGACTAAAACAAAAGAATCCATAAGCTAAAATACCATGTCTGGGTTAATATCTTTTGGTGTAGACCCAGGGTTCGTAATCACACTCTGTACAAGAAACTTGTCTTTGCATTCCATATCTGGAGGTAACTCAATTTGAGGTTGCATCGTAACTAAGTCCAATTATCCACAAAAGTAAACCAAAAATAACATCAAACGACATGCATCAAATCTAAAATACCCATCACGGAGAACTAGAAATGCACCTGTAACATTGGACCTTGATCGTGGGAGAACAATTCCACTGTTTGGCCTGACAGTATACTTCCTGGGATTGGTTGTCTTTACCTAATAAAAGTTAACAACAGTATATAATTTAACCATTTCAATACAGTAGTAAATCTTGCTCACTGCTCAGCAATAATTATACAACACTAACCTCTAAATGACCATTTCCTTTACTAAGGAAGATCTTCCTCATAAATCATATTTCAGTGATTTTCCTTTTTATCTTCACTCAGTTATGATTTTTTAAATGAAAAATAAAGTTCATAATTGAGTGAAGATAAGGATTTCAGCCTTCCTACTCATCTAAAGCAATAAGGTAAAAAATTACCCTCAGCCAGTATTTGAGGCAAACCAAGTAATTTAACTTTATGAATCACGAATCAAAGGTGCTTCTTCATTTCCGGTATTTCCTTTTTCGATCTGCTTTGTACTGTTTTTTATCGAGCCAAGAGTCTATCGAAAACAACCACTCTACCCCAAGATATGGGTAAGATGTCTACTCTCCCCAGAACCCACTTTGTGAGATTACACTAGGTATCTTTAATGGTATGGTGTAAGTTTTTACCTAAATTAGTCTATGAATTCTCTGCATTCATTTCTCCCACAATAAAACTTGTCTGTCACAGTCTCAGAATTTTAGTAAGATTAATAATAATTAGACTATTTTTACTCTGACAATAAACCAAAACCCAAAAACAAAAAAAAAAACAGAACATAAATAAAGATAAATATATACCTTGAAAGCAACGTGATTATCAGTCTTATTGATGAGTTGAAAAGAGGTCGAAATTGACTTGTTGAGTTCGACTTGGAAACAAACAAGAAAAGAGAATAATCAAAACCCTAGGAGGAAAACGAAGTTAAAATTGAATCAAAAGAGTAATAGAAGAAGAAGAAACTCACGAGGAAATTTGAGGTCCAAAGGATCGATAATTACAAGTTCTTCACTTGTCATCGTGAAAAGGCACTGAAATATGAATTCAAATTTCTGAATTCTCTATCTCTATTCTGAAGAGAGGAATTTGAACGTATATGTGTGGAGAAAAAAAAATTGAATACTACTAGAATCTATTTTGACGGAATCAAAATACATATATTTTATTAACATAATTAATTAATGTGTATATTTTTTATTACTATATTAAATATTAAATTGTTTAATTAATTATATTGATTTACCAGAAAGCACATCAGGTTCTGTAAATTTTGAAGACCAAGGGTGTGTTTGGTACAGAGGAAATCACTTTCAGAAAATTCTTTTCTTATTTTCCCATGGTTGTGTGGATAAAAAATTTTAAAAATAATTTTATTTATTAATTATCAAAGTCGACTAATAAACTCCATAACAATAGAAGTCAACTATGCAGGGGGAGCAAACGCATATCAGGTAAGTTGACTATAAATACTTTTATTAAATTGTCATTATCAAAAAGGGAAGATTGATAATTTTATGATTTTAATGATTAATAATTTACATGGTAGGTACCAAGGCATGAATCAAGCAGCACTTATAAAAAAGAAAATAAATATCGAGCACAAAAGGAAAGCCATCAAAAAGCTCTCTTGATCCATGATCAAAGGAAGAAAAATCACATTGACTATCACGAGTCATTAAGAAATCATGGAAGAAAAGGAGATCAAGTACCAAATCTTAAATGAAGGAAAGAAGATCGAATTTACATAAGCCAATCAAGACTTAAAGAAGAAAAACAATCAAGTACGAAGTACTATTCTAGAAGGAAAGAAACTCATCAACAAGGAAAAGAATAATACAGTAAGTACTATCCTAAAAGAAAAGATCTCACCTCAATCATAGCACATTATTAAGGCGAAAAAGACTACGTCTAGTCCAACCTTATTCTCGAAAATAAGAATATTTCATATCTTTATTTCAAGGATCAAATCTCTTTGGTTTCTCTCTTCATCAAGATCTTCAAACGACTCCTACAAGTATTTAAAGGTCATTAAAGAATGAAGGACATACAATCTGTCTTCACCACTCTCTAGTTCTTTACTTTACAAATCAAGCATTGTAATACTCTAGTTTTACTGTCTACTGAAAAAGGGAAAAGAGAGAAAAATATAGTTGGTGAAGCTTTGTATCAAAAGAATTAAAAAAGAGAAAATCTAAGTGTAGATTTAGTAGCTATACTCTCAAACTTGTAAACACCCAAAACACTAAAAGAACTAGTAGAGATATCCTTTGCAACCCTAGATGACAGGATTAAGATTCATTTTGAGCCCCAACCAATATAAAAATATCGATGTCATTTTTACTTTCTACACTTTCATTCACTGCTACTTTAACTA
The DNA here is from genome assembly GCA_003996215.1 of Jaltomata sinuosa. NCBI lineage: Eukaryota > Viridiplantae > Streptophyta > Magnoliopsida > Solanales > Solanaceae > Jaltomata > Jaltomata sinuosa. The sequence goes on from QJPP01004291.1 coordinate 162,740, forward strand.
TTGTGTTTTTACTTGATAGCCGATTGCTCATTTTAAGTAGTTGATTAAAGAATTTAAAAAAGGGCAATTTAACCCCTCCTCTTCTCTTGCACTTTTAATTGGTATCAGAGTAAGGACTCACACAACATTATTTAACCGCAAGTGAGAAAAGACCATGGCTCAAAATGCTACTGCTGAGGCATTATTTCAAGAAGGGACATCACAAACAAGGCCTCCTTATTTCAATGAAAAGCACTTCTCTCATTAGAAGATAAGGATGAGAACTTTCAAATATTATGATGTCAAAGTATGAAAAATTATCAAACTAGGTGACATTATAATTTCACCAAATAAGAAGGATGAAAATAAAATTGATAATGAAAATATATTAGCTGTGATAATTTTATCCCTGAAGAACTATACTGAGGAACAGATGGAGATTATTCAAATAAACTTCAAAGTAAAAATATTTTTTATAATGCCTCAATGGTGAAGAATACGAGAAAATTACTGTAAAATTGTAAAAAAATATGGAACAAGTTGAATGTGACTAATGAAGAAACTGACAAAATAAATCAGACTATCATCAGCCTGTTAGTGTATGAATATGAACTATTTTATATGAAAGAAGGAGAATTCATTGAATAAACTTTTGCTCGCTTTGAAAAAATTATTGTAAACTCAAAGCGTTAGAAAAAATATATTTTGTATCTGATTATATCACAAGAATACTTAGAAGCTTGCCTTTTTCATAGCTCTCTAAGATTGTGGCTCTTGAAAGCATGAATTTAGACAAACTTACATAAGATGGACTAAGAGAAGATCTCATTGCTTTTCAGAAGTCTTACTTAAACAAAAAGAATCTAGAAAAAAAAAATACTAGCTTTCAAGGCTACTGAAGAATAGGAGGAAGAAGAAGAAAATATTGGAAAAAACAAACTTACCTTAATCACCAGATCTGTTGTGGAATCCTTTAGAAGATCTAGGAATCAAAGAAAAGGCAAGAAAAACTTCTAAAGAAAAATAAATCACTGAATACAATAAGAACGATGATAAATTCTATAATTGTGAAAAGTATAAACATATCGCAAATGATTGCCTTAAAGCAAAAAGAAGATACCCCAAAGAAAATCAAAGAAACAGGGACAACAAAGACTTCAACAGTCGGGTGATGAAGACAATTCATAACATGAAAATGACAACGTCGAAGACATATGCTTCATAACAATTGAAGAATCAAGCGAAGTAAAATCTACTTCTTATTCAAATTGTGTAGAACTGTAGAAATTACTAGATCGTACTATAGCTGACTTAAACAAAGTCTTTAATAATTTTAGAGCTCTGCAAAGAAAAAAGAAGGACTAGAAAATTAAATTAAAAGTATGTGAAATAGAAAAAGATTTTCTTCAAGAAGAAATGGATGAATTAAAAATTTAAATCAACAGTTTTTGAAAATCTCTCAGCCATAATATTGTCAGATCTAATTAGTCGATTCTCTCTGATAAGTCAACTGATAAAAGGTCTGACAGTGAAAAATCTACCTCCAGTAAGAACTACTACAATTGAAACAAATCTCAGCAGTCCACTCATTCTGAGAAGTTATTCGGGTCTCATATTTTAGCCAAGTTTATCGTACTTTTGTCCACTATATTAAACGATCGTAATATTTTTTATTTTCTACCGCTGTTACATCAGAATAAAAGGCTCCACATGAGCTTCTATTATGCAGCGTGGTGGCAGGACGATACTTAGCTAAAAGGTGGACAAGAATGAGCGCCTTCAAAGATTGCTCCAGTCGCCTGAAACCTTGTGGATTGATTGTGGGGGATTCAAATCCTTCTCTTTTCACACTTTCACCTAATTCACTAATATTAATGACCAAAATTTTCGGGTACTCCATCTACCAAAAAAATAAATTAAAATAAAGCGAAGAATGGAAAGGCAGGTTGCAAAGGCGCTGACTCAAAAGCTAATAGAATTGAACTCAAAGGGAACAATTAAGCCACTAATCATACAACTAATAAAATAAAGTCAATTACTACTGAGACAACTCATAAAAATTATTTCAGAGTATGTTATTATTTTAGATTTAACCAATTTGATAAGTTACTCCTAAAGATTGATAATAAACTAGTGCTAGTTGATGAGAGTTACTTCAGAAATAAAAAAGTAAAGTCAAATTTCTCTGGGGTATTACCTAAGACTAATAGCCTGTTTGGTCAAGCTTTCAAAATTAACTTATTTTGAGAAGTGATTTTTAAAATAGTGCTTTTGGGGAGAAGCTATTTTTTTAGCTTCTAGAAAATAGTTTTTTCTACTCCACATAAGTACTTATTTTCTCTCAAAAGTATGGTCAAACACCTTAATTTTTTAAAATAAGCACTTTTGAGAAAAAAATAAACACTTTTGACAAAAAATAAACACTTTTGACAAAAAATAAGTTTGGCCAAACATGCTATAAATCACACAATAGTAGATCTAGTGATGGTAAGTCGACTCAAATGTTTGTCACTGAAAAACACATTTCTCATGCTTATCATTACAACAACATACCCAGTGTATTCCCACAAAGTGATATCTGGAGAGAGTAGAATATACACAAATCATACCTTTACCTCAGAGGTGAAGTAAAAAGCTTGTTTTTGATAGACCCTCAACTCAAGACAAAAAGAATAACAAGAAAAAGATGTAATGAGAGTACAAAATATATAGCCAATAAATAAAATAATAAATAATCACAAAATTATACTACAATAAAATAATACTATAATCTAACTACACGAAGCTTTAGCAGAAGCTGACGAAACAAAATTACAAGAATAGTCCTATAATTACTAAAAAGGTAATAAGACACTGCACTCATCCTTTACTAGAATGATGTAAAACTACCTACTAACCTTCTACCCCAATTCGTGTCATTCACATCTTTCTATCTAAGGTCATATCCTTGGTCAGCTGTAATTGCGTCAAATCCTATTTAATCACCTCTCTCTAATATTTCTTCGGTCTACCTCGACCTCTCCTAAAACTATTCATAGCCAGCCTCCCACATTGCAGCACAGGGGCCTCCGTGCATCTTCTCATCACATGTCCGAATCATATATTACTTTCTGCATCTTATCTTTCACCGAACAAAGTCTTAACAGCCAAGAAGTGGGATGACTTAGTCATAGCATACTCAGACATTCATAAGAAAATATAGCGGAAGCATACTAAGTGAAGACAGACAACCATAACTAAATAAGAACAATGTCTGAGAAGTACCAAATTCAAACACGGAATACAAGTCTAGCTATGTCTAAAGCCTCTAAACTATCATAAGAGTTGATGGGATAAGATAAACAAAATAACTAGACTGATACTAGTCCTCGAAGGATGAGAACTCACCAATCACTATCTGGATATCCGGCGTTGTCTAGCCACGAGCCTGGAAGAGGAAGCTTGAATCTGCATCATCAAGAGGATGCAACGCAAGATATGCATCAGTACTATAAAATATATCGAGTATGTGAGATATGCAAAATATGAAGTAAACATGCTATACATACTTTAAAACTAAAATATGCTATGATAGTAAAGACTGGAATGCAAAGGACTCAGTGCAATATCGTAGGCAAAATATACTTGAAAACCATAAGTAATAGTAGAAGTTCTGAAATCTGAAAGCAGAGAGTCAATGCAATAAATAATCTGAAACTATTTCTGTAAGAGGTTCTCGAACCGACATAGACCATGTGAGTTACATGGAATTCGATGTATCCGCCCCATCGAGAGGACCCAATATACCTTGCCAGGGTATAAAGGCACAACTAGTGTGATCATGGTGTCTGATGCCCACTGAAGGGACTTAAAAAACCTACGGTGGCACATAGTTCTGGGATATACAAAAGGGTACGCTAAACCCAATCTAACTCGGTGCTCAATACTATTCCCAAAACATGCTTATAGCTCAATTTATACTTGTGATATATCTAATGCCAAATCAATTTGAAAAGCATAAGGGTATATCTAATACCATACAATTCACATAACTTAGGTAGACATATCTAGTACCCAACCTCTTCATAAAACATAGGGACATATCTAATGTCATGTAATTCATACTTCAAATCCTTAAAACTTAGCATAGCCATAATTCAAAACATACTTTTCTTTCTAAATTCATAACTTAAAGAATTAGGCATGCACTTTCATAAATACATAAGACCATGTTATCTAAACATGCCAATTTTCACTTGAAATCATGCAATTCAATGGAATCATGCTAGAAATCATCTTTAATGCATGGGTTTTTTTTAAATCAATTAAGGAACCTCAAGTAAATCATAGATAAATAATGAGAAATTGTGAATTGAAGCTTTGAAACTGAACCCATAAGTTTTCTCTAATTTGGGTAAGAACCCTAATTTCATAAATTCATAAATCAAAGTAAAAATCATGGATTTTGAACATAAGGGTGAAGAGAATCTCTTATTGAATACCCACATATCTTATTAAAGCTTGCTTGATCTAAGATGAAAAGAAATGGAGGCTTGAACTTGGAGCTTGAAGGAGTTTTTTCCCTCTTTTGGTAGATAAATGAGGAATAATGAAAGACTTAGGGTAATAAGAGTAGAAACCCTACTAAAAGTGGGCAAAATGACCTTACTTAAGAGTTAAAAGGGTGGATAATTATAGAAATACCCCTGAGATTTAATTAAAGAAAAGTTGTTAAAAGACTCAGCTTCAGAGACCACGAGTCAGTCTATGGTCCGTCAACTGAAATGACGAACTGTCAACTGATCCGTGGGTTCAGGTGCCGCTTCTGGGAGCTTGCTGGAAATCAACTCCATGAGTCACTCTACAGTTTATGATTCAGAACGACGGACCGTCCTCTTGACTCATGGTCCTGACTTAGGGGAATGAGGATCCTCTGATCCCCAGGGAGTACGAATGGAAGGACGACCCGTGGTTCAAAAGGACGAGTCATCAACCAACTTGTCATTTCCAGAACCCTTCATGGGGGGTCCTCTGGAACTCGAACCACGAGTTCACAGGATGGGCCATGGTTCTGAACCACAAGCCATTGAGTGACTCATAGATTGAGGGAAGAACACAACCAAGGAGCAGACAATGGATCAGAATACGCACGACTACAGTCCGTGACCTCTGGGAACTTTACAATTTCATAGAAATCATGTTTAACAGCTGAATCAAATTTATGGTGTTACAATATCTCCCCATTGGGATCATTCATCCTCGAATGAAGGCTAAGCAAGGAAAACTGGAGAGAAAACAGCCCAACCAAACAACAAAGCATAAAACTCAAGGATAAACATGAAAACAGAGCTTTACAACTTAAAACATGATAGAACTAACTTCAGAAAACATGAATGCATGCTAGGATCATGAGAAAAAACTGATGGACTAGAAACGGAGGGACATACTAAGGAGGAAACTAGTACCTCAAGCTGAAATTGAGTTGGAAGGAAAGAGGTGAGGGTACTTGGCTTTCATGGCTACTTTCGCTTCCCAAGTAGCTCCCTCAACCAACTGATTTCTCCAAAGGACCTTTACCGACGCGATTTCTTTGTTTCTTAACCTCCAAATTTGATGATCAAGAATCTCCATGGGAACTTACTTATAAGTAAGGATATCCTTCACACTCACATATTCCAAAAAGATAATCAAGGTCAAATCACGAACACACTTCTTCAATAAGGAAACATGAAAAACTGAATAAACCGCTTCTAAATCTGTTGGAAAATCCAACTCATAAGCAATACTACCAACTCTCCTCAGAATCCAATAAGGACCTACATAGAGGGGAGTAAGTTTACCTTTCTTATCAAATCTCATCACACCCTTCATGGGTGACACCTTCAAAAATACTCAATCATCAACCTCAACCTCAAACTCCAACTTTGTTCTCCTTACATCTGCATATGATTTCTATCGACTCTGAGCGGTCTTCAACCTCTACCTAATGATCTGAACATTCTCCATAGTCTCATGAACCAAATCTGGACCAATCAAAGCTACCCCACCTACCTCAAATCAACCAATAGGATATCTACACCTCCGCCCATAAAGTGCCTCATAAGGAGCCATCTGGATGCTAGAATGAAAGCTATTGTTGTAGGCAAACTCGATAATAGGTAAGTGATTATCCCAACTACCTTTGAAATCAATCACACAAGATCTCAACATATCCTGCAAAGTCTGAATAGTACGCTCTGCCTGGCCATTCGTTTGTGGGTGAAAAGTTATCTAAGCTTAACCTGAGTATCAAGACCTCTCTGAAATGACTTCCAAAGCTGGGATGTAAATTGAGTACCCCTATCTGAAATGATAGATAATGGAACACCATGCAATCTGACTATCTCTCAAATGTAGAGTCTGGCATAATCATCTGCCGAATCCATAGTCTTAATAACCAAGAAATGGGATGACTTTGTCATCTTGTCGACAATTACCCAAATAGAATCATATTTCCTTAGAGTACGAGGCAAACCAGTAATGAAATCCATATTGATCGCTTCCTACTTCCAAGTAGGAAGATCAATATCCTGCATCATACCACCCGATCGCTGATGCTCTACCTTTACTTGTTGATAGTTGGGACACTTAGCCACAAAACCTGCTATGTCCTTCTTCATGCCATTCCACCAATAGACTTCTCATAGGTCACGGTACATCTTGGTGGCACCGAGGTGAATAGAATACCTGGAGCTATGAGCCTCTGTCAAAATTCGCTGTCTCAACCCATCTATGTCAGGAACACACAATTGAACCTGATATCGAAGCACACCATCTCCCCCTTGGGAGAAAATATCTACCCTTTGTTGATGGACTACACCCTTCAGCTGGTGAAAAATAGGATCACTATCTTGCTTTTCTTTCACTTCAGCTACCAAAGATGATTCGGAACCATTTTGAACAATAACACCACCTTCTGTCGAATTCATAAGGAGAACTCCTAATCGAGCAAGTGATGAACATCCTTGGCCAATTCCTTCTTTCCGTCCTCAACCGAAGACATACTACCTATAGACAACCTACTAAGTGCATCCGCCACGACATTGTCCTTACTCGGATGGTAAAACACACTCATATCATAATCCTTAAGAAGCTCAAGTTATCTCCTTTGATGAAGATTCAATTCCTTTTGAGTGAACACATATTGAAGACTCTTATAATCGATGAATACATCCACGTGAACACCATACAAGTAGTGTCTCCAAATCTTCAAAGCAAAAACCACGGTCGCCAACTCAAGATCATGAGTAAGGTAGTTTTTATCATGGGTTTTAAGCTGTCTCAAACCATAAGCAATCACCTTACCACGCTGCATCAAAACACAACCCAAACCAATTCTAGAAGCATCGCAATACACTGAAAAGTCATCTAGGCCTTCAAGCAGAGCCAACATTGGAGCTGTGATCAATCTAGTCTTCAATTCCTAAAATTTCCTCTCACATAGGTCAGACCACCAAAATTTAACCTTCTTCTGAGTCAACCGAGTTAATGGGGCAGCAATTGAAGAAAACCCTTCCACAAATCTCCTGTAGTAACCAACCAAACCCAAAAAGTTCCTAATATCAGATGGGGAAGCGGGTCTAGGCCAGTTCTTTACTACCTCGATCTTTTGAGAATCAACTCGAATACCATCTCTAGTCACAATATGACCCAGAAAAGCAGTAGACTGCATCCAAAACTCATACTTACTAAACTTAGCAAATAAATACCAGTCCTTGAGAGTTTGCAATACCACTCCGAAATTGTCTGCATGCTCCCCTTACTCCGAGAGTAGATAAGGATATCATCAATGAACACAATCACAAACATATCCAAATACTACTTGAACACATGGTTCATCAAATCCATAAAGGCTGCAGGAGCATTCGTTAGTCCAAAAGACATAACCACAAATTCACAATGACTATACCGAGTTCTGAAGGCTGTCTTCAAAATGTCACACTCTCAAACACGAAGCTGATAGTAACTGGATCTAAGGTCGATCTTAAAGAAGTAACTGGAACCCTGAAGCTGATCAAACAAGTCATCAATCCTAGGAATGAGATACTTATTCTTGATTGTGACCTTGTTCAACTGACAGTAGTCGATACACATTTTGAGGGAACCATCTTTATTTTGCACGAATAAGACTAGAGCACCCCATGGAGAGATGCTGGGTTAGATAAAACCCTTATCAAGAAGGTCTTTCAACTAGTCCTTCAATTCCTTAAGCTCTGCGGGAGCCATCCTATAAAGAGGAATAGAGATAGGATGCGTATCTGGAAGAAGATCTATTCCAAAGTCGATCTATCACTCGGGAGGGTCTCCAGGCAAATCTATAGGAAACACTTCTGGAAACTCACTCACGATAGGAACTAACTGGAGAGATAGGGTTTCAGACTCCGTGTCCACAACCCAAACTGTATGATAGACATAACCCTTATAAATCATCTTCCTAGCCTTAAGATAAAATATGAAATGACCCTTTGAGGATGGAGGACTACCTTGCCACTCTAAGACAGGTTCATTCGGGAACTTGAAACTGATGACTCGAGTACGACAAATAACCGAGGCATAAGATGCGTACAACCAATTCATACCAAGAATAACATCAAAATTAGTCATCTCCAACTCTACTAGATCCACTGAAGTGAGTTTATGAAAGACTGAGATAGGGCAATTTCGGTAGATTGTTTTGGCTAAGACTGACTCACCAACAGGAGTAGAAATATAAAAGGATTCTAAGAGCTGATCTGGACTAATCTCGAACTTGCAAGCAACATAAGGGGTTACAAAAGATAAGGAGGCACTCGGATCCAATAAAGCATACACATCAAGAGAGAGGACTTTCAACATACCAGTAACAACATCTGGTGAACTCTCCTAGTACTGGCGAGAGGACATGGCATAAAGGCAATTCTGGCGCTGACCACCAAAACTAGAAGCAGTGTCTTATTGGGCCGGTTGACCTCCTGGGGCTGCTGGTGTAGACTGAGTCCTGCTACCTCCCTACTCCTTCTTAGCTGAAGGGCAATCCTTAATTCAGTGTCCAACCTAACCATACCCAAAGCACCCCTCTCTACCAGCTAGACACTCACCGGGGTAACTTCTACCACACTTGTTGCAAGAAGGGTAAGGAGTCCTCTTTGCAACACTTCCCTACGAATAGGAACCAGATCCTCTACCAGTCTGATCATGATGAGGCATGGGGGCCTGGGTAGGAACACTAGCTGAAGAATGAATAGACCCTGATGAATGCTTTTGAAACAAAGAGCGATGTCCGCCTCCGGACTTCTAATGGCCAAAACCCAAACTCTCCAACCTAACCCTCTTGTTCTCCCTTTCCATCTCCCTCAACTTATCTCCCTCAATCTGATGGGCATGAGTCATAAGTCGAGAAATATCCATGTCACCCAAAAGCATCGCAGACCTACACTCTTTCTTTACCAAATCTGATACTCCATAAACATACTTACTCATTTCATCCCATGGGTCAGCCACTATGGAAGGAGCATACCTAAAAAGCTGGGTGAAATTCAATCTGTACTCCTGAACCGACATAGAACCTTGCCTCAAATTCATGAACTCTTCGATCTTAGCTTGCCTCCACTCTCTCTGAAAGAACTGGTCAAGAAAATCCCTCTCAAAACATTCCCAAGTTATAAGGACCACATCTCTAGCCTTAGCATCTTTCCATTGAGTGAACCAAATATGAGCCACGTCCTTGAGTTGATATGAAGCTAGCTCAATACCATCAACACCACCCAGTTGCATTACACCAAAGATATTCTTTACCTCATCTAAGAAATTTTGCGAATCTTCACCAACTTTCGAACCCCAGAACTTAGGTGGGTTCATGCAAATGAAATCTTGGACTTAGACTGCTACTCCACCTTGAGGGTGCGCGAGAATAAGAGCCTGATGATTGGCCTGAGTGGCCATAGTCTGAAATAGCATATGAATGGCATTTTTAAACTCCGCATTAGTGACCTCGGGGTTTGGAATTGGAGGATCAACATTTCGGGCGGCTCTGCGAGGCATGGCACAGCGAGAAGGCATAATCTGAAATGCATAAAGAATGGATTAGAGGGGTAATAGAGTTAAACTTTATCGCATAATATTGATCATAAAAGAAGTGAAGTTTTTACTAAGATACCTCAGAGCTTCCCTCTCATAAGTGTGGCGCACTTCACACACATGAAAGAGACTCTACTCGATACAGCTTTCAGACACCCTAGGACTCTTGAACCTGAGGCTCTAATACCAAGTTTGTCATTCCCCGAGGCTATCTCCTAAGCATAACACAAGACCCGGGACCATAAGTGCCCCAAGTTAACCCTTGGTCATAGCATACTCAGACATGCATAAGAAAACATAGTAGAAACATACTAAGTGAAGACAAGGAACCATAACAAAATAAGAACAAAGTTTGAGAAGTACCAAATCCAAATACAGAATATAAGTCTAGCTATGTCTGAAGCCTCTAAACTGTCATAAGAGTTGATGGGACCCAACTAAATCGAGAATCTGAAAGTAAGATAAATAAAATAACTAGACTGATACTAGTCCTCGAAGGATAAGGACTCACCAACCACTAATTGGATATCCGGCATCATCTACCCACGAGCCTGGGAGAAAGAGCTTGATCTGTATCATCAAGAGGATGTAGTGCAAGATATGCGTTAATACTATAGAATGTACCGAGTATGTGAGATATGCAAAAGATAAAGTAAACATGCTATACATACTTTAAAACTAAAATTATGCTATGATAGTAAAAGCTGGAATGCAAATGGCTCAGTGCAATATCTGTAACACCTCGGAAATTGATTCAACTTTTAAACTAGAAACTTGCAGAATTTTTAAACTTCCAGGGATCAAGGTTCAAATCCACGAGCCGTGGGAAGTTCCATGAGTTGTGGAAGGGACTCATGATTCCAGTCCTGCAGACCACCCTCAGGTCTAAGAACCACGAGTCAGTTTCACAATTTGTGGAAGTTTCCACAGGTCGTAGAACCAACCCGTGGAAGTCAGACAGAGAGTGGGCCTTTCTTTAGAAACCACGACTGGGTTTTACGACTCGTAGAAGTTTCTATGGGTCATCCTGTTAATCCATGAAAAATGATCCGCAACCTGAAATTTTGGCCTAGGAACCACGACTCCAGTCCACGAGCCGTGGTTAGTTCTACGGTCTATGCAAGGGACCTGTGGAACCTGGAGCCGAGTTTTAAAATAACTTTTTCTTAATTAACTCCCAGGGGTATTTCAATTATTACCCACTCTTTTAAATCCTAAGTGAGGTCATTTTGGCCATTTTTAGCATGATTTCTAAACCTATTAGCCTAAGTCTCTTCTCATTACCTCATTCATCTCTCAAAAAGGAAAAAGAACTCTCTCAAGCTCAAGGTCTCAAGCTCCAAGTTCAAGTCTCCTAGTCTTTTCAATTTCAAGTGAGTTAGCTTCAATCAAGGTATGTGGGTATTCAATAAGGGATTTCTTCCACCCTTATGCCCAAAATCCCAATTCTTCATATGGATTTTTCATGAATTTCAAATTAGGGTTTTTACCCAAATCTTATGGGCTTTGCTATAAATTATTTTCTTATGATTCTACTATGAAATTTACTATTAAATTACATGATTTTGCATGGGGTTTTACATGTGAACTCCTATTTCATGAAATTGAAAGCTAATTATAGTAAATCTTATATGCATGAATTGATTTAAGTAAATTGGGTATTTGATAGCATGTATTCTCATGAGTTTTCAAGTAAGTACATGCCTAGTTCCTATGTTCTATGAAATTATATATTATTAAAATTAAACTAGAGTCATGCAAGTTTTCAAGTTATGAACTATTATGCAAGACAAGACACTCGATGTGCCATCAATACTCATGGATCATTTTCAAAACCAAGGTTCATGAGTAGTATGAAGATCTGGGTTATGAACATATTTATGAACAAGCTTTGACATCTAGATATGTCACATGTATGTGAGCCTCATGTTATATATTTTGGGAGTAGTATTTAGCATCGAGCGATGAGGGTTCTAGATAACCCAAGTCCAAAACTATGTTGCCACCGTAAGTTGCCCTCCGTGGCTTATGAAAGGATTCTTATGACATGGTTCTAACCTTGGCCGGTTAGGACAACCTTTTTCAGTGTGGGTTCATGACACTGGACTCCATGTAGCTCAGCATGGTTTATGTCATTTAAGAAAAACTCCCACATGATTATTTTTAAGCTATGAAGTTATATGATATTATACATTGAATCTTAACTTTACTTCATGTTTTATGTCCTATATCTTGATAATTTCTTATACTATCTCTTTTTATGAACGATCTCATCTTAAGCATGTTTTAAGTATATTTTATCATGATCATGCATATCTCACATACTCGGTACATCCTATAGTACTGACGCATATTTTGCGATGCATCCTCTTGATGATGCAGATTCAGGTTCCCTTCTTCAGGCACGTGGCTAGAGACCGAAGGCCGTATTCAATCAGTGTTGGTGAGTCCTCATTGTTTGAGGGCTAGTTATGACTCCAGTTAGTTTTGATTATTTACTTTCATACTATGAGTTAGCTAGGGTCTTGTCCTAGCAACTCCTTATGTCATGTGTAGAGGCTTTTCAAACATAGACAGTATTCATGTCTTCTTCGAATCATGTTTCTCTTGGTTTTATCTTATGGAATGAGTTATCTAATTCTTATCATGCTTTTGCTATGTTTAATTGATATACTTGAGTTATGCTATGTCCAAGGGTTAGCTTGTGGCACTTGTGGTCCCAGGTCCCGTGTTACGTCTAGGGGTAACCTCGAGGTGTGACAAACTTGGTATCACAGTCTCAGGTTCAAGAGTCCTAGGATATCTGAAAGCCGTATCGAGTATAGTCTCTTTCATATGTGTGAAATGCGCTGATAACGCCCAAACTACACCTCAAATTAACGAAGCATAAGCGGTCGTAGTCAAATATAGAACCCAACAAAGGTTGGGGTCGAATCCCACAGAGAATATGGTGAAGATTAAGCCTTTAGTGAAGTATGTGACTAGTCATCAATAGTTTCCGGTAAATAGGGGGGGTTTTGTGATCAATATTTGTAAACAAAACAAACACTTAACGTATGAATGATAATCAATAGGAGAGAGAGAACTAGGAAAGTGTTTACCATGGCGTTAGTAACAAAGTCGATTCTAGGCTTAACGGGGTTCTTTCTATATGCATGTCACGATGCGATTGAGTTAATGGTATCGTCTAAACGTTTCTCAACCAAATAGACAAATTTACTTTTCAATTCTCTCGAACTTGAAAAGGTGTGCTTTTAGATTTCAATCCTAAACATCAAGTAGATTAATCTAGTTACGGCATTAATCATAAGACGAGAGTTGGTAGTCTCGAATTCTCGTCGTTAATCAAGTTTCCCGGTTTTAATCTCTTTACTCAAGCAAATTAAACCTAGGCAAGTTCTAATGTTTGCAACCACTAGAAAACGTGACATAATGAATGATTAACAACGTGACAACATATATATTGAACCCGACGCTACCCGAAATCTATCTTGCTACGTTTGCCATGGCTCCCACAACCCTAGTTGTGAGAGTTTTAGTTAATCATGCTTGAAGAAGAAAAGAAGAAAGTCATAATCATAATAAAGGGAAAAGATCCTTACAATATAATGAAAACAATCTTCAAGTATTCCAAGAACAAGAAACCAAGAACTCAAGAACAAATCAAGAACAAGATTGAGGAGGGGGAAAACGTGTATTGCGTGTTTTCCTCTCTCAAATCTAGACTTTTAAACTCCTAAAATTATTGGGTAATGTATGTAAAAAGCTTCACATGTAAAATAAACCTAACATAGGGTATTTATAGAAGTCTAGGAAACAAATCCCAAAAACGCTCGGATTCCGCGTAACCGACTGCCTAAGTGTGACGGCTTGGGGTGACGGACCGTCACGGTGGCCGTCACCACTAGGCAGTGGTGCTGCCTCAGGGTGACGGTTTGGGTGACGGACCGTCACCAGCTTGATAGCCCGTCATGGTGGCCGTCGCCACTAGGCAGTGTGTTGCCTTAAGTTGACGGCTGCCTTGACGGCTCATCACTAGCTTGACGGTCCATCACTCGGACCGTCACTCTTATCCAGAATGTCTTTTTGCTCGTATTTCCTTCCGTTTCTATGTTTGTCTCCCTTTCCTACAAATATAACATAAAACCATCAAAAACGACAACGGTTGCTTGAAAACGTACGATTGTTCTTAGTTAAAAGGAGTCAAAAGTGCCGTAAATTGGCGGCACATCAACACCCTCAACTTAAAACGTTCGCTTGTCCTCAAGCAACATAACATAAAAGAAAAACAACACGACTACTTAACTAAGAAAACAAACTCGTGTCTCTAGCAACTCATGGTCATTCAACATCTTATTCAATTTTAATTCAAGCTCCCTCGTAGCACACAAATGTATGAAACACTAACTTGCATGGATCCAAACATGTCATTCCGAGATGATAGAATGTTATGCATACACATACGCAGCTATCCTGACAGTCGATAGATAATACAGAAATCTTGGTGCCCTCACCACAAAGAAATCCCACACACAAGATTTGGGACCAGGTAAGCGCTCACACTCACGAACGATTTCACACAATGCACATGTGATACCATAGGCTTGCCCTTACTATTCTATTTCAGTTCTTCAGAAAGCCGCTTAGGATCACTACAGGACTTGTTTAGGCTTGTAATGAGGCTTCAGGTGCAGGTAGGATACATTTAGGGGTTAGTGACTAAGCCCTCCTTGGAACCACCGACGTCTTATTACCACATAACTTTATTTTGTCCATCCTTATTCACCTTCTTATTTCCTTCTTTCTAGCTACGGGTGCGGCCTCTTTATTTTGACCCTTCTTTTTATTACTTTTTCGATCTTTTTCATCTCTTTTTTTTTTCTTTTCTTAGGCACACACCCGAATTTTTATTCTATTCACAACCAATCTTTACTATCCTCTTTTTCTTATCATTCACCTCTATAGTAGCCACCCTCAACTTAGGCTGATTTCCTGGGTTGAGGTGCACAATGTCCATGGAAGGACCAGGGCCAAAATAGGGTTTACCTCTATAGTAGCCACCCTCAACTTAGGCTGATTGCCTGAGTTGAGGTGCACGATGTCCAAGGAAGGACCAGGGCCAAAATAGGGATTCAAAGTTAAACAGGAATGGTGACAGGTTATTGAAAGAACAAGGTCAATTATGGCTCAAATAGGGATCAAAAGGGATTATTTATATTTGGACGGTCTTTTAGGTTAAGTGGACTGCACACAAAAAGGGCCTGTGATCCTTTCCTAAGCAATCCAAACTTCGAACTTAACAAAATAGACCGGGCAAGTTCTAGATGCATGCACAGAGTAAGAATTTATAACAATAATCTCACACGCTCTTGGCACCAAGAAACTATATTGCTACCAATTATCAAACAACCGCTCAGCTTAAGCATACCCATTCTAATCATAATCACACAATGACATTCGAGGATCCAGACAGTCAATCGTTTCAACATAAGTACAAAACCAGAAAATTTTTAAAGGGGCCTCGTTTTTAAACAAAAAAAATGCCATGCTTGCTATAGACACTACAAAACAACTAACAAAATTTAAAAATGACAACCTAAACATGCCGGTTCTACTAGATAGCACACCGGAGGGAAAAGAACTCGGCAATAAAAACCCTCGGTGGTGACTCACAGGTTTCCCCACACCCTCAACTTAGACTCATGCATTGTCCCCAATGCATACATATGAAAACTAAAAACTGTGAGAATAAAGGAATACCTGTGAAGTCGATATGACTCAGATTCTGGAACGATGTTGGAGACCGCCAGGGTCTCCAAAACAGGAGAACTCGATGGAGTGTGGCGTTCCAGCTTCCTCTTTGGGCTCCATCGCTA
This sequence comes from Jaltomata sinuosa, assembly GCA_003996215.1. NCBI lineage: Eukaryota > Viridiplantae > Streptophyta > Magnoliopsida > Solanales > Solanaceae > Jaltomata > Jaltomata sinuosa. Next base: position 178,669 of record QJPP01004291.1, read on the forward strand.
GTCGCGATAACTTCTTCGCTCTTTCTTTGCAAATTCTCTTGCGGTGTTTTCGTTTTCTTGATCTTTCACCGCTTTTCTTTACCTGCTTCTCCTTTTGCGATCGCGACCTTACTTTCATAACAGCTCGGGTTTCAAGACAACCCTTCTCCTCAGGATACACATCCGCAGGGACTTCCTCAATAGCATTGATGACCGTGACCACCCTCATGTCACTTGGTTGCTTCATCAATTTGGACACATCGAACTTGACCACTTCATTGTTGAATCGGAAGGTCAGATCGTTTCTCTCCATGTCGACCAATGCTCTTACTGTGGCTAACAATGGTCGTCCCAAGATTATGGGAACTTCGAAATCCACTTCGCAATCCAAGATCACAAAGTCAGCTGGGAATATAAGCTTATCGATCTTTACTAGCACATCAGACAATATTCCCACAGGTCGCTTTACTGAACGGTCAGCCATCATCACTCTTATGAACGTTGGTTTAGGAGCTCCCAAACCCAGTTGTTTATAGACGGCTAGCGGCATCAAGTTGATGCTAGCACCCAGATCACACAAGGCTTTCCCGAAGTTGAGCTTCCCAACAGTGCAGGGGACAGTAAATGCACCTGGGTCTTCCTTCTTTTCCACTAATGATCTTGACGAAATAGCGCTGCAGTGGTGAAGGTTATCTTCTGGTTCAAAGCTTACTGACCTCTTCTTGGTGATCAAGTCCTTCATGAACTTAGCATATCCGGGCATTTGTTCAAGCGCTTCCAACAATGGGATGTTTATTGATACTTGCTTGAGCATGGTCAGGAAGTTCAGGAACTTACCATTGTCAGCTTTCTTCTTCAAACGCTGTGGGAAGGGAGGTGGTGGTCGAGGCATCATAGTTGGAAGCTTTTCAGCTTCCTTGCTTTTCTCCGTGGGCTTTGGAGTTTCCTCCTCTACCGCCTCTTCATCATCCACAACATCACCTTGAGTCTGAATTACCGGATATGATTCTGGTAACTTTTTCCCACTTCTTGTTGTGATTGCCATACAGCTCGCGTCATTCCTCGGATTAATAGTATCGCTCGGCAAGGTACCTGTCTTCCTTGGATTTAGAGATGCCGAGATATGACCCACTTGCTGCTCTAATTGCTTGATCACGGTGGAATGTGACTCCACTACCTGACTCAATGTTGATAACCCAGTTCTCATTGCCTTTACCCCAGAGTCAGTCGATTCCACCTTCAGCAACATCTTCGCCATCATGTTCTCAAGTTTGGACGTCTCTGCCTCGTTGCCAGCTTTGTCCCGATTACCAGGTGGTATATACAACCCACCTCTATCGGTGTTATTCCTCCAGTTTCCTTGGTCGTGATCTTTGTAGCCGCCTTTCTCATAGTGGTTGTCTCTCTGATAGTTCCGA